>JAAOWG010000084.1:0-46035 GCA_036491945.1 Paranurophorus simplex
ATAACAAATTGAATTTGATCATTTATCATCAATTTTCACAACAAAAGCTTGTTGGGCTTGTTCTGATGGAATCAATTTCTCTATGTCATGTGTTTTAGGCGTTGAAATGGTAGTTGTACCACTTATACTACGTCCTGCAGTTAGCATATTTATACATCCTTCAATTTCCATAAGTTCTTCTATATATTTTGTTTCTTTTGTAACTTCGTCACACAATTTCAGAAATAACTGATCTGTTACAGGATCTTCACCCACTTTAGAAGCGTATAAATCTACCGAGATAGAAACAAATTGAATGAATTGATAATATGTATATTTAAAATTAACTTGAGCCAAAATTAAACTTACCAACAACATTGTCTGCTAATTGCAATAAAATTCTGGTGAATCGTGGTTTATTTATATGTTTAACTAAAAACCGCAAGACTCGAATTAACGGTTTTCCAGATCTTCCAGATAATGCTGTTTTCAGACCATCACGCCTAGATTGTACATTAACAATTAAATGAAGCCTGGTGAATTTTATAAGGTACCGAATGAGCTCTTGGCAAACTGCAACCGTCACAGCAGGATTTTTCAAGTAGTAATGATCACTAAGAACTTCATCTAGAGCTTTGGAATATCGAAAACGTCGAAGATACCCGTCATATTTTTTGTCCCCTAAACATATTGTAACCATTGAATGAATCACTTTCAATTGAATAATTTATCTCACTTTGTATTACATCTTCTTTAATTCCAAACTCCGTCTCAACAAATGTTGAGTACGTATTATTGGGTTTTCGTCGTTTATTTTTAACAACTGCTACAGAATTTTCCTCTCCTTCCGTGGCTACTGTTTCTTCTCTTCTAGAGAGGGCTATGATCCCATCAGTCATTCCAACAATCATTGTTTTGTCGTTTGGCTTTATTATAATAAAAAAATTAACTTTGCACTTTGCAAGTCAAACAATCTCACCGATATCCCCAAACTCAATATAGGGGACGAGTAATCAAAAGTTCGAATAACTTCAAATGTTGACATATCATACACTTTTACATGCCTGTCTAATGACGCCGAAAGTAATCGTTTTCCTTCAGAAGCAAATCTTAAACAAGTAATAGTTTTATGATGTTGAGAAAGTTTTGAAAGAAGTCGACCTCCTGCTAAGAGATCCCAGATTTTGATTTCCGTAAAACCTGCAAAATATTTGTTAGGTAATTTGGACCACACAATCTCACAAAAGAAAAAAAAAGATTGCTTTCAGTCTCATACCAGCAGTAAAAAGTAGTGACCCATTAGGAGTAACCACAACTGATTCCACGGGAGAGCCATGATTAACATTGATTACTTCTTTATGTTCTCTTTTATCCCAAACACGAACAGTATGATCATACGATCCAGAAATAATTAAATTGGGTGTTGCAGGTAAAACAGCTCCACATCTCACATAGTCTGTATGCCCTTCAAACTTGTGTAAAAGTTCTTCCGTCGTCATATCCCACTGTATAAGTGACTTGTCATCAGAAAAACTAACAATTTGGTTATCCGTTGGTAAAAATCCACAACGATGGACGGCCCTATAAAATCATACTTCATCAAAACAATTTCAACCCAAATTATTCAACCTCTGATGACCTTTAAACACCCGAAGCAAGTGTTTTGATGAGACATCAAACAGTTTAACCGCTCCCTCATCACTTCCACTTAATAACAATCTCCCATCATTTTTAAACACTGCTCCATGTGCTGCTTCCTTAAATCTATTGTAATTTTTATGAACCATTCGAGTAATCGGATGATAAAGTTGCACCTACAAGGATGTTTCTTTTTAAATTCTAGTCTCTCAACAATGGATGTTTCTACTTACACGAGATGAACATGTTACAGCAACAAAATGCGGCTCTATAGGACTAACATCAATATAATCAATACAATTTATTTCTTTCAAAAGTATGGGTTGCTGCAAAACAAAAAATTATGAAATAAGGGACCTCTTCCAATCCTTACCGTGAATTGCTTCCAATACAATGAATCTTGACTCAAGGGCAGGGAATTTTTATCAAATGGCGAAACGTAGGTTTTCTTAAACGACGACATTTTCTTTGACGAAATTCAGCAACAAAGCGTTTTTTAACACGCGATCCCCCACATTGGTAATTCAAATAAACGTTTTCCCACCAATGAATTGGGGTAATGTGAATTAAGTTCAAATGTACACGTGCGTTTGATTTTTATTGTATGCAATGGATAAAGAGGATGTAGAAACTAAAAAAAATAAAAAATCCGTTTCACTTCCTCTTACAAAGAAACAGGAGCTTAATAATCACGTAAGTTCCAGGCCCTTAAAGGCCCTTTCCGTAAATTAATCTTTGTTGAATAGATTGTGTTGATGAGAAAAGTTGTGCAAAGGTCCAGAGTTCATTTGATTAGTAAATTAACAAAACAAGTCAAAAGATTAAAAGAAAGGAAGGGGGAGGAACAAGAAAAAGCCAAAAGAAAGGGAGACAGAATTGTTCAAGAAATTTTGGCGATAAAGGTCAGTTTCCCTTTTTTTGTGGTGGTTCGGTGGTTGTGTATGTATGTTTTTATTGTTATTTTTAGAAACTTGAGAAGGATAAGGTCTCGATATTTGCGCTACAGGATAAAAGTAAATTGGAAGAAGTATTACAAGACCCTAAAAGTACGACGGAAGATAGAGCACTTTGTAGATTAAGTCACAACAAGTTTATTCAGGCAGAGGTGGAAAAGTATAGAAAAAATAATATTTATTGGGATTTGCAACTACCAGTGTTACTGGAAAGGAGTAAAGATAAGCGGAGAAGAATAAATAAAAAGTTAGCAGAAAGAGAAGCTGAACTAACGTCAAAAAATACCACGAACGTTCCATTGCTTGTAAATTCGATAAAAAAGGAAGATAAAGCTGGTTCAGACAGTGAAGAAGACGAAGACAGCATCACTGAGAAAGTTAAGGAACAAAAGCAAGTTAATAGTTCCAATAGTTTGTTCGAAGTTGTGAAGAACGGAGCTGGAAAAAAGAAGCAGAAACAAGAAATCTTGAAATCAAAAATTATAAAACCTGTAGCAAAACGAGAGGTTACAATTGAAAAAACAGAAGGAACAGTTCAGGTTCAGATTTTGAAAGATTTAAGTGATCTGGAAAAGGACGAAGATTTTCAAACCGAAGTTAGAGTTACAGTTGGAGATTTATCTAAAGTTCCTAAACAGCTTCCTAAAAGTTCTTTTTTTGTCGGTGGAGTGGATGAAATCTCTGAAGACGAGTCTAAATATAAAAATTCAAAGCAGGAGAAAGTATTTACAAGGCAAGATCCAAAACAACGTTCAGATTCCAAACCAGTATTCAAAAAAGGAAAATTGATTAACCAAAGCCCAAAGAGATTTAAAAACGACAAGCAGTCAAATTCATCAAAACAAAATAACAGATATTTCAAAAAGTCAGATCAGAGTAACAGTAATTTTCACCCTTTAGGCGATAAAACAGGCGTAGCGTCAAACCCTCAATATAAAAATCGCCAAACGTCATCAGCCCCTTCACAACAAGCAGAAAAATTACATCCTTCCTGGGAAGCAAAGAAACGTCAACAACCAGCTCTTACGGAGTTTAAAGGAAAGAAAATAAAATTTGATTAAATTAATAATCACTAACTTTGTAAACGTTATGGAATCAAATCCTTCCACTTCTCTCAACAATCTACAATATGATAAAATTTCTAAATTAGCCTGCGATTTTTTTGATAAACTACCTAAAAAAGGCAAACCTCTTTCAAATGAATGGACAACTTTTGCAGCAATAGTTCAATCAACAAAATTTAATAATGATGACAATTTAAAAGTAGTGTCTTGTGCAACAGGTACAAAATGCTTAGGACAAAAAGAATTATCCGTTGATGGAGATTTAGTGTCTGATTCTCATGCAGAAGTACTAGTTCGGCGTTTACTTGTTCAATACCTGTTTGATCAAATTGAATTAACTTTGTTTGGTTCCAAATTCTCTTGCTTGGAAATGATTTTACAATCTGACTCTGGCCAAACTCATCTTCAGCAGTTCAGGATAAAAGACAACATCACATTTCACATGTTTATTAGTCAATTACCTTGTGGTGATGCATCCATTTTTAATATTTTAAACAACGCAAACTCTACTGATGATAATGATGAACCTCAAATCAAAAAAACGAAACAAGATTTTGACCCCAACTTTCTTGAAAATCGTACCGGAGCAAAACTAAAGGCTGGACCATTGGTTTATGAACAAATTCAATCTACGGGTAAATGCCGAGTAAAACCAGGAAAAGGAAATCCAACTTTATCAATGTCCTGCAGGTTTGTTTATTACTTTTAATTCATCGACAAATATAATTTTACTATTAACCGTAATTATCATTGCAGTGATAAAATCGCAAAATGGCAGGTCTTTGGACTGCAAGGCTCACTTTTAGGAATTTTAATTCCAAATCCAGTTCGTTTTTCATCAATGATAATTGGTAGCTCTGTTCCATTCAATCAACACTCAATGGAGCGTGCCATTCAAAGATTTAACAGCAAGCTTGCCAACCTTATCGAAGACAATAACGATTTTAAAACGTTTCTTGCAAACTATAACAGTCCAACTATAGTTCAAGCACCATCCAATTTCAAAAACCGATTTGATCCTAATAATTCCACACAGCATTCAAGTCCTTCAAGCATTACATGGTACTTGACAAAATTTGGAATGAATAACGTACAAGTTTTGGTCAATGGCAGAAAACAAGGGGCAACCAAGAAATCCTTTGGTAAGCCTACAGCGATGGTTGGAGTTTGTAGAAAACTTATGTATGAGCGATTTGTTAACGTTTATAAAAAGTGTGATGCAAATAACTCCTGGAAAAACGTATCGTACACAGAAGCTAAAGCTTTGAATACATTGTATAATGAGTTTTGGAAACTTGTGAAATCTAAAGTAATGGAAGGTTGGACTGAAAAACCTGAATGCGTCTTGAATGCTGCTTTATAATAATTTACTATTTATTGACTTTGTTTTGTTGCAAATATTTAGATTGAATTGTTTCACTATTTTACTATACTTTCTGTATTTATACGGTTGGTTGGGTTATTGTTTATATTACCAACTCGAGCAAGCGTAATAAAAAGACTTCCTTGTTTCGGCATAAAAAAAAGTCACTACCATACAACTCTTTGACTGACACGTTTCAAATCATGAATTGTTCCTTAATGCTGCACAGATTGTATTTTCCATTCTTAATTGCATTTTGTCTGGACTCTATTCAAAGTGATGAGACGTTTCAAAAACCTCTAGCAGTCCGTGTACAACCCTATGTTCTGTCACCTATGTATTTGAATAAATTAGTCGAAACTGAAGAAACGTTATATCAAAATGTTAAATTGTATATGGCTTCTCTCAAGCAACGACTGGAATTGGCAAGCACGTAAGTAGCACATCTAATTTTATTTGAGTTATTTTAGCATTAGCCACCTTATCAATAATATTGTATGAAAAGGTATCTTGCGGGGTACAGAGAAGGGCGTTGGTCTCAAACAGCCATTGAATTATCTGAGAATCCATTATCTTCTTACAAAATGATTCGACGGTTGGCGAAGCCTTTAAATTCATTGTTGAAAGAAGTTCAAAATATCCCGAAGAGGGTAAAAAAAATTGATCAATTTGCAAATTGCAACACATTACGGAACATTGAATTGATTTCAGAATTTTTGAATAAAATGAAAGCATTTGAGATAGAAACTTCATTACCAAACGAACAAGATCACAAAGAAGCTGTAAAAGCAATATTGCAATTACAATACTTTTATGATTTAAAAGCACAAGATGTATGTTATTCTTGCACATACATTTTATCAATCTATGTATCTCTATCTTATTCTTTATTTTGTTTTTCAGCTTGTAAAACGAAAGTTAAAAATGAAGCAAACGAAAGTAAAATTAACTCCAGTTGAGGCTCATGAAATTGCAGAGTTTGCGATTGACCATGATTATTATTATTTAGCAATGGATTGGATTAAGACTGTCAAAAACATGAATAAAGAGGTTGGGTTGGACTTGGCACATTTTGGATTTAAAAGATTCCAAACTTTAAAAAACAAATTGATAAAAAAGGTCAACATCATTTTTTACAGATATTTAGGACCTTATCATTTTTCCTTTTACAACTATAATGAAAATAAAATTTTAGCATGATGACGATTTTGAAAAAAAACAAGCTGATGGTCATCCATACATCTACACATGTAAACTAAATGGGACACTTAACCCTTTAACGCTTAAATCAGACTTGATGAAACTAAGAAAAAAGAATCAAAATGAAATCTTTGGTATTGGTCCAGGAAGCTTTACATATAATTATCTTGCACTTTGTAATGGAGAAGATTTAATGGTAATTTAATTTAAAACTATTTGGGTTTTATAATTTATTGACATTTCAGTCAGTTGAACAAAAGTCTAAGCTATATTGTTGGTTGGACTCTAAAAGAAATCCTTACTTTACAATTTGTCCTCTAAAAATGGAACTGTTACATGCTAATCCTACACTGCTTCGTATTTATGACGTAATCCATTCGAAATGGATTACAGAAATCAACAATGCTGCAATCCCACTATTTGAGAGACCACCAAAACAGGAAACATCAGAGGATACTTTAAGAACAGCGATTTACGCTTGTGAGAACTTGTGTACCTGTTTTTAGAACTTTATAAACTTTCACAATGTTTAGGGCTGGGTGACGAGGATATTCCGAACGTACCAATTTCAAGGTTTCATGAGTTAATTTTCGATTTGAATACGAGAGGGTGGAATGCATCAGAATTCCTTCAAATAGCGTCCTATGCTCTAGGTTCGGCACTTGTTAATCATATTTTAAAGATTGCTTGAGTATTGTTCTTTTTGTAGGAGGCTTAGTATCACTGCATGTAGACTCTTTGGCTGGAGTACAGCCTAATGAGTACGCAGACGGGACAGCATCTGAACTAGATATATTGCCTAACGATGAAACGAATTTTGACATTATTGAGAAAGGGGACAGAGTTTCTACATTTTTGGCCTATGTATGTGGGGGCTTATACATTCGGTTTAAGATAAAGTCTTAAACTCTATCATCTCTTAAATCTCTTTGCAGCTAAATGATGTTGAGCTGGGAGGTTTCACTGCGTTTCCTATGCTAAAAACATTTGTAAAACCAATTAAAGGATCTGCCGTATTTTGGTATGTTTAGTAAGATGAATGCTTGTGTATTACAGTAATGTATGCATTTTAAATCAATTTTACTTGATTCCCAGGTACACTTCTTTGAGAAATGGGAAAGTTGATTCTAAAACTCTTCACGGAGCTTGTCCAATTCTGTACGGACATAAAACTATTGCTACAAAATGGGTATCTAATCCATCTCTATTGATAGATCATATTTACATAAAATAGAATCAAAATACACAGGTTCATCAATTTCAAAACTTTTTAAAACGGCCATGTGCTTTGGATCCAACACTGTAAAACCCAAAATGCTTGTACCCAATTTGAGAAAAAGTCCAAACTCAAGCTGAAGAGACTTTTAGCATCATGAAGTATTGAAGTAAGAGTATTAGAGCAATTAAATTTTTAGATTTCTACTTTGGATTTAATGTTTAAAAATTCACAAAACCATTCATGTACAATATTCATAAACAAAAAGGCTCAGTCAAATTTATGATTAATCTATAGTCACTTGAATTATACAGATACTATTTCCACTAATTCAGGTAATTTAATTATTTACATACAGCTTGAATTATTATTGTTCATTACATTTAATTAGCATCTAATTACTTTTACTATTTCCAATAATATGATTTTTATGTAATAATCATCAGCACACAAATATCACTCTTAAATTTCAAGCTTGTTATTTATTTCTAAAGCGTAACAGAACGTTTGTAGCAAAAATTCGAATTCAACATGAAATGCTTTACAGTCACAGAATAAAGTAAATATAATTAGGTAGATGCTAAATTTTGTTTAGCATATCATAATTATAGTTTGATTTGTTCATGTGAGCACCAGCAGCGTAATAAATACAAATAGTTTACGTCAGAACCTTTTTTTGTTTACATAATATCCAGTTTTACTCTTGACTTTGGTGCCAGTTTCTATTCATCTAAAAAAAAGTTGATGACTGCTAATAATGAAATGACAAAGTATATTAAGCTACATGAGGTAAATCCACTGTAATGAATGACAGTGATAGGAAGACAACATTTAATTGATAAAACATTCCAGATTTTTAAGCTGTTTGTTGCTGCTGAAGTTCCTGGAAATTGGGAATTATGCAGTCTTGAGTTTGGGCTTTCTTTATGATTTCTGCCTTTTCCTACATCGGATATGACCACACCACCTGAATTAAGGGATGAAAGGGATGAAGACGTTGTAACATGCTCGCCAAATAGATCTCGTTCTTGAGATTCATAATAATGCTCAGACTTGTTTCGACCTTGTTTCTTTTTGTCTGCAAATGCAGAAATAATAATAAAGTAATAAACTTGTATTTTAATTATCATGTAGTTTTTATTCCCGTACCTTTGGAGTGTTTAATAGTGTTGCCATTCGAGTCTCGATCATTTGTATTGTGTTTACCATGTTTGATTTTCCATTCTGGAACTGGTGTTGTTGTTGTAGTTCGAAATGTTGAGGGTGAAGGTAATTCTGAAGGTGATGAAAAAGGTTTGTTTGGAAAACTATGAGATCGAATTTACCTTGAAGTTTTATTATGGCAGAATCGAAGCCCAAAATATTTCCAACTGAGCAGTTATATTCCCTAAAGATCGCAAAATCACAATTATTTTCTATGTTTATTGTACGCTTCCTTTGACAAAAGCATTATTTAATTCGTTCAAATACAAATTTGCATTACCCAAAATCTGCAGATTTTAAGTTTGAAATCGAGAGTTTCATCATCATAGAGTATTCTTTTAATTGTTCCGTTTCTTGCCAAACTTTGCCAACTTGGTTAAGTATGACGTGCCCTGCGAAAGAATTAATAATTTGAGATGACTACATGCTAAATAGACATACATAGATACATAAATATTTGTAATAAATACAAACACAATGACCTAAATGTGACAAAATCTGCATGTTATGGAAAAACCCATCATGTAGCTGATTTTTGAAGCCAACAATTTTCATTTTTTGTGCGTAGGAAATTTCTTTTAAGTAGCAATTACGCTTCAGTCGAAACATTCACGTTATTTAATATAATAATGTAATTGCTTGATTTAATTATTTTACCAGGTAAATCGTAAACAACGGAGATATAAAAACCAGTAGTCGTGTCTAGTCATTTTTTCTTACAAAATCTTGCTTAACTATGTAGAATTGGTTTAATCTTTCTTCAAGAGGTAAATAAGTAAAAACATTAATAAGGAATCTGCTAAAAATTATTAGCAATTTTCATTGATTACAATTATAAATTTAATTAGGCAAGTGTTAGGCAAAACGCAAACCTCGATTTAACAATGAAGGGTTTTATTATTATATTCGTTTCATTTAATTATTCACTTTCATGACATAATTTTTTATTCAAAATTATTGAATTATGAATTACTATTACTATATTATCCATGAATTACTTTGTTTGACCGAATTAATCCTTGACTTATCTATAAATAAACATAACCTTGAAGCATTTTGTATCTTTTGTAATTTCAACTTGTTTTTGCTTCTGCTTGTAAAGCGTTTCAGAGCTTAAAATATAATAATGATATAGAATCTAGATTTGAGATGCACATTTCTAAAGTTGTCTAGAAGGATATGAAATAGTAACCTCTTATGTACCTAACGTACCTTTCAATGCTTTCAGAATTGGACACCCTGAACCCAAATCAGTTAGAACGAGATGACCATCAATTAATGTATTTGAGTTAATAAGTTGTCTTGAATTTATTTTAGTTTTTGCATTGCTTGGACGCAAAACTAAAAGCATCAGATCAATGCAATCAACTTTTTTGACTTCAATTATTCAATGAATTGCATTGATCTCACTAACAGGTTGTTTATAGCGTCACATTGTCTTTTTAAAACATTAGTAATTCTGATAGTCTCATCTTGTTCTTACAGTTGTGTTTAAGAAGCTAAGCCGTGCGATTCCTCATAATGTTTCAAAACGAAGAAGGAAAAGAATCGAATCTCATAAATCAGGTAATTAAGTTAAGCCATTAATACTATTTGTAATAAACAAGTTTTTTGCCAATCATTTCCAGCTAAGACAAGCCGTCATAAATGATGAAGAACAATTCAAGCTTAAAGATGACGAACTACGAAGATTTCTTAGAGGTAATAAACATCGTGCTTTTTAAAATATTTCTACATTAATTTCATTACAATTATACACAGCAAGAAACTATGATGTATTGAAAGCCGCTGATATGCTACAAAATGTAAGATTCCAAAAGTGTAATCTCAATTTGTATAAAATTATGCTACCATATACAGTCTTTGCAATGGAGAAAAGAAAAACAATTTGAAAATGCAATTACATGGAAAATTTCTGACGACGTTTTAGACGCATTTCCATACTCTTTAGATGGAGTGGATAAACATGGACGAACAGGTAAATAAATAATATTTCTGTATGTTTTTTACACCAAATTGAATTTGCAATTTAATTGATCCAAAGTTGTATACATCCCCATTGGGCGTTGGGAGATTCGGAAAATGATTATGAAAGGATTTATGGAAGAAATGGATCGAAATATTATAACTGTGATGTCTTCTATTATTAGCAAAACAGACAAATCAGGAAAAGAACAATTCGTTGTTATTGCCGATCTTGCAGAATTATCATACTGGAAAGTAGCTCATTACGACAGTAAGTTTTGAACATAAATCTATTTTTATTCTAATTGAAACTTTTGTTAACCTCTTTAGCAATACAAATGGTCATAAAAGTATTTCAAACCTATGAACAAAATTTCCCTGAAAGATTGCACACTGCTTTCGTTATCAATGGTATGTAAATGACTTGTTCTTAGTTTTTTAAAGTTGGTATTAGCTTCTAATTATTTTATTATTTTAGCCCCATGGGTATTCCACTCAGTTTTTCCAGTGCTTAAGCCTCTTCTTACTGGAACTACTTTACAGAAGCTTCAGGTATTTCAAAACAATCCGGACAAATATTTGCCAGCACTTTTGGATCACATCTCAATTTCTTCATTACCATCGGGTTTTCAGGAAAACAACAACAAAGTAATATCCAAAATGCAAAAGTAGAGTTGAGACAAATTTTGTCAAATCCAGAATTATAAAAAATTATTTTAAAATATATTTCAAGGGCAAATAAATTAGTTTTTGTTTGAGCTAAGGATTTTAAGTAAAGCTGCTTCAATTCAGTTGAGTTCACATTACATTGACTTTGAGTTAAGTCAAAAGGAAATATAAAAGCTGCAAGAGGAAGAAATTCTAAATGAAATGAAGTGGACTGAGAACTAAAAACCATTAGTAGCACATGCCAATATGCATAAGTCTAGGTTTAACGTAGAAAAGGAGACTTTTAGCTATAGATTTTATTTTTACTAAGGACCATGAGTATAAATTTACCCTTAACTTTATCCAAGCTGGGGTAGATTTTACAATAAACATCAAGGATTTGACCTCCAAGTAAAAGTTATACTCAAGGCAATACATCATTTCTTTGTGTTTCTTGAAAGGAATGAAGATGAGGTACAAGAGGCCAATGAATTTTGACAAGTGTTTGCAATAAGTGCTTATAAGAGATTAGCCTATTTCCACACCCACCTTCTATTATTCTTAGCAATCATCTTTAAATATAGTCACGTACATACTGCAGGAAAATTTTCATTTCCACTTTTCATCTACTTTGTTGAAATCTAAATTCATCCCTTTTAGTTCCATTTGAAGTGTAGGATGACGATTAGAATGAAAATTTGAAATCTTGGAAATAAAGTGAGAATTGTTAGAATTAACATGACTCATTTTGATAAAGAGCCAGTGAAAGCTCAGCACCTGCACCTGGGTCCCAAGTAAATGGAATAGTAACAAATGTTTCTTGTTCCTTAAGAAAATGTGGCGATTTCCTAATCCTGCCTTTCAGCAATTGTTACAAATTTTCTCTTGAATATTAACTATTTTCAGGAACATTATATTTGGGAGAAATGAATTGAATATGATGTGATATTCAGAATGCCACACTGGCCCATACAAAGTCAAATTAATCTTTTGTTTTATTGTCAAATATCCAAATTTTGCAGTGACTTGGTGACAAGTTGAGTAAAAGCTTGGCAAGTGACTCTCGTCCTTCTTCCTTTCTTGAACCACTTGACTGATGGAGTGTACGTACATAGAAAAAAGTTGAGATGGTAGAGAAAAGTTTGGATAAAATACTTGTCCCTCAAGATCTGTCATCATTTATTGTCAGTGAAACTGTGACTTTATAAATTTGTTGGTAAAGATCATGTATCATCATTTGGATGATGACGAGTTATAGAGTTATCCATGTTTTGTCTTACATCTTGTGTGACTTATTATGACGCCAATTCCTTTCGTTTTAGATTACTTTTGACTGCATGATATGTTGAGATTTGTTGTTATATTGTGGTGTGACTATCTATCCATCACAGAGAGTAAATAAGCCCTTGGGATTTTCTCTAGAAATGATTTCTTTTTTGAAAACGTTCATCTTCTGGAATCATCTCATTCTCAAGTGGGGTTGAGTAGAGTGGAGGATAGATAGAGATGGAAATTGAAATTATATCCCAACTTTCATTCTATTCATAAAAGCTATTGGCAATTTGTAACCAAAAATTGAACCAGATTGCTTTCACTTGAGAATGCTAAGATTTGAGGAGAAAATGAAAGGAAAATTTACACTTAAAAGCATAACAAAGAATACTAGGAACTTGGAGTTGTGCCTTGGAAAAAATTGGGGGTTGTGTCTTACACACAAGGTCTTTGAGTCCTTACTTAAAAATGCATCACCACACCCCATGAAGAATACAGTCTCTTGAACATAACATTAGTAGCCTCATTCAATTTCTCATTCTCTTTATGAATGACTCCATTAGTCTCTCTTTCACGCTTTCGCCTCAATATTCGGCTTCATTTTCTTCAATCACATTCAACAAAACTAAGCTTTCTTATATAAACAGGATCATAATACAACATTATGAAAAAAACTGTACACAGAGGAATATTCCATGAGTGTAGGCATCCATTCCATTTCAAACGTTACAATTGATACTCTATCTAGTTTTGTCTCCCATAAAAGATTATTAGCGTTTTTACAGCGTGAGTAGAATTTAAAGCCGGTTGGCCCCCTAAATATGATAAAAATGTGATGAAATAGCGCAAAAGAATTCCATGTACGAGATTAATTTATTTTTCAACATTTGAACTTGACTTTGTGTAAATAGAAATCATTAATTCAATTGTCATCGTCCAAATGGACAATACTACATGTTAGGTGTGCCATTTCAAGTTCTCTCAATCCTAATTGAATCACGTAGCATTTATTACTTGAATGAACATATTCGTTTTCTGATTTCAAGAATGTGTCAAGTGAAAGCATGATCAGAAAAAAAAGCAAGTTGAATTAGAATCATTACCATCCCTTCTAAACCATGAGACGACCGGACGAGGCACTGCTTCCACATAGCACTCTGTGAAAACAAATATTTATTATAAATTTTCTTAGTTAGAATGTATAGCAAACCTAATGTCACATTATTTCCAGCTGGAGATGCCACTAGTTGATTCGACACCTTGATTAATGGATGAACTGAAAGTACAAATAGGAAAGAAAGAAAAATCACTTTTATTTACTCCCCATTTAATTGAATCTTGTAGCAAAACCTCCCAAAGGATATGAGATGTCACTAAACTACAATACTCAAAGTACTCGAACTAAAGAAAGTTTCAAACATTATTATTGTTCATTCATGAGAATCAAATCAAAGCTTCAAAAAGAATGGATGTTACTCATTTTATAAAAAAAACTTACAATGCACAAATATCATAACACGTTTGCTGACTTGAGGTGGAATATTATTTGATGCCAAGCAGAGTAAGGGTCCAGTGTCGTATCTTTGAAGCGGTCTCATCGGTAGCGTTTCTCCTTCATAGGATTCAACTGGACAAAGTAAAACCAAAAGTGTTAATTTTACTCATTCATCAAAAGAACTAATTAGATTTTACGAGTGAAAAGTCCATTTCGCTAATTAAACGGTTAGCAAAAGTAAAACATGTAACTTTGTAAGGATTGTGTATTTTGAAAAGGATTATATTTTTTGTCTCCATATTCATGTTAAAGTGGAATCTGTAACTTCTCTAATTCACAATTCTTAAGGCTACTGCAGAAAACTAACCCTTGTCTTTTATGTAAATATTGTCAAGTATTTCTCCATTAAAAAAGTCACAATAACAATTGTGAATTTTATTCGAAATAAATATACAGATATTTTTTACATGTTAGAGATTGTGTTGTAATCATGAAACGGCTAGAGATTTCAAACGCTATTTATTAAGAGACAGAAAAAGCACATTGCAAAGCACCTTGGCTTTCATCACAGTGAAGATGAATGAAGTGCAAGGGTTGAGCTTTTAGAGATGAAAGTGGGAACAGGTGCAGGGTATAAGATATAAAGGAAAATGTCCCGTCCAAAGAAATCTGATCAGATTACTTATCCTAAAGTGACTTCTTTCTCTAAATCACGTAACCAAGATAAGTACCTTATCTATATGTCAACATTTTTGCTCTAATTTAACTTTTAACTTTCTCCTTGGAGGGTGATGGCCAATCTTCAAAAAAGTGTTTATGTTTTGCCAACTATTATTCACAATGTTTCTGAAAGATCCCCATACTTGATGGGGTTTACATCATTTATATCATTGTACAGTTAACAGTGGTATTCCGTCACTTCATTCCATTTCCCTTTTCCTTGAGAAAGGTAGATAGTTGAGAGTTACATTATTATTAGCCAGTTGACCCGGCTACCTACCCCTCTCTCTCTCTCTTTCCAACCAATCTGACAAGGATAAATTGAACTTGAGATTAATTTTCTCCTGTGCATTTCTCACGAGATTTCTCTGCACACTTCACTTGTCTTTTCTAGTTGCTTTCGCTTTTCCATACAATGGCTAAACTAACCCCTTTATTTTTTCCCTTATCAATTCCTCCTCTGGAGTTCACCCCTTGGTTGCAAAAAGCTAATTGATGTAACAAAAGATAATGCTTGTGTGTGTATATGTAAACGTGGGCATTTGCAGGTTGCTTGCTCGCAGCCACTTATTATATTAAATTACAAGATGAGTTCAGGTTTTGCAGCTCTTTTAACAGAAAATCTCAAATCCAAACAACACAAAACCATGTATCTCATCTCCACATGATTTTTGATAAGAAGGGGAAAAGTTTTAGGAGAAATACTTTTGAGGCGTAACAGCCTGATGGAAGAAAAAATTTAGCCAAACTCCAGTTTTGAAGACAGCTTGTGAAAATGTGTTGATGGTGTGGTCACTTTTGTCTTTTTGACCCTTCATGACTTTCTCTTCCGTCTCTTCACTCAAGTTCATCACAAGGAAGGAAATAAAGTTGGAAATATAGAAATGTGCAAGATGTGCAGACTAAAGAAAACCTTAATGACCTTGGATAGTGGAAGTCGTGTCTCGTAAAATTAATTTATAAACCCATTAATCCTTTCCCCTTCGATACTTTCTGATCTGAAACTTTGATCTCATCATCTTAGTATTTCAGATTTTTCCAGCTGCCGGCAAGCCGTGATGCAAAGATTAAAAATTAAAGTTGTTTTATAATTTTATCTGTGAGCAGGGGTTGACCGTTTGCAAATGCAAACATTTTACATTGAATGTACATGTTTATGTACATTTGTACATGATATTGAAATGTACTTGACACAAAAAGATAAAATCATTTTCTTCCCCTCTCCTCGACTTTAGTTTCGACGCACGTTTCTCTTACGGAAATTAAACATGAGACATAAAAATAAAAATCTTGAAAAACTTTACTCTTAGAAAGCAAGGAGGGACCCATTGTTAGAATATACATATAACGTTGAAAGTGCAATGTGCAGTGGAAACTTTAGTTTGTTGATCTTACGTATATAATTGATGTAGATTGTTTTCAAAATCTTTTGAAGATTATTTTAAGAATACAGAGAATTTTACAGTTTAGTGCAAAGTTTCACAACCTTATTGAGCTTTGACTATGCTTTACAATGTTGCTTCGTAAAATTAGCTTTATCTAGGAACCTGAGGAAGAAATTACATTTTCCGGTGTAACTTTTAAGAGTTTCAAGTAAAACTGTGATTTCCTTTTCAACCTCAAGTATACATAAGCAAGTAAAGAGAGAGGAGACGTCAAAGAGTGATGAATGGATGCCTTTTCGAAAATCTATTTGAATGAAAACCCGACTTTTACCTTCTTCGTTTCCAAATTCTTTTGCTATTTGTGTGAGCATGTTGTGTTAGTGTTGAGGAAATTTGATGGGGTGGTGTTATAGAATAGAATTTGAGTTTAAAAGGAGATTCTTGAAGACCATTCACAAACTTGAGGTTTAAGAAAGTGTGGATTTTCAATACGTTTTCAAAACTTCCATAATCATTGGACGAACACCCTTCTACTTTTAAAACTCTTTTAAGAATTCAACACCCATCCACCCATCGTCAACACCTTGAACAGTCAACAACAGCCATTTCACAGTTAACAAAAGCCACGGAGCAATTTAAGGGTAACTTTCTCTCCCATTTGATTCTTCACACTTTTCTAAACACTTTCTTTACTTTGTGACCTGCTTCTCTTTTATTATTTTATGTAAGCAAACTTGGAATGACGATGGATGGATTTTACTTTGGTTCGTTGGACGTGAGATTTTGAATTTAGTTTTAGCAAGAAAGTTTGCTGGGAGAAAGTTGAAAGAAAATGGATGTTTTTTTTATTTTTCCTAAAACTACCCAAGTTATTAAGAGTGAAATCTAAATAAGGGAGTGAAAGTGAGAAAGGGGGCATGGTTCGTTAAGTTTTGAGTGAAATTGCTTTTTGTGGTGAAAGTTTGGGTTGGAAGGACAGGATTAATGCATTTTAGTTAAAAATCTTTAAACCTTTAAAACCTTACTTTTCTCTGTTGGATTACTCATTAGTTCTCTTGCAATAGGCAGAGGTTTTCGATCTTGTCTAACCCAACGGACTTTTGGAAGAGGATGCCCGGTCGCACGGCACTTATTAATAAAAGACAGTTTAGTTTAATTTCTTGTATAAGATAATAAATTCAATCAAACCTTGACAGTAGCAGCTTGCCCTTCAGTGACCACAACGTCGCTTGAGGTTTCTTCATCAATGATATCCGCTGGTACAACAACTTCTAATGAACCAGACTAAATATTCGAATGTAAAAGTTATGTACAAATGTATAACTCAGAATTATGAAATGCTTAATTGCTTTACTTGCGATCGTTGGGGATCTGTGTTAATTTGACACATGTAGCTGCCCTATTAAAACAAAAGTTCTATCAAAACCAAAGGATTTTAGTTTATACTTTGAACGTACCGAATCGTTTTGTTGAACATTTTTGATGTGAAGTGTCCACGTGTTATGGCCGTTATGGGTAACGCTAAATATGAATTTGCTTCAAATGGTGCCAACGCATATACAAATTGATGAATTGAAAGAAAGCTTACCTGAACCGGCCATTATGTGTGACCATGTGGTTATGTAGTGCAATAATGGCTAAAAGTATCATTATGTAAGATCTCATAAATCTGTAAATTAGATAATTTCAGTCATACCTTTATCCTCTGACCTTATCCATGCGACCTAAAACCATAAATATTAAAAAATACTACAATTGTATTGACTGATGGAATGATGAAGGAATATGCCAATAAGAAGGGGCGGAGATTGCAAAAGTAAAATGTGTATCCATTATAAAATCAAATGGTTTGAAGGATTATTGTGAAATGAAGTAGGATGTTAATGTGGTAAGACATAAGAGCTACTTCAAATTAAATGGCTCAGAAAATTCACGAGTAAAGTAACTTTCTTCAAATAAATAAAACGAGTGGACTAGCAAACTCAAATGTTGTAGTTGACAGTAACCAGAAACAGACCGAAAAAAGACGTCTGCTTCAGCTACAACAATAGCATTAAATCACTTAATGCACAGCATTGAGCACAAAAATCTAGAGAATCTAACGAAACAAAGAAGTTTTCTCTGTGTTTTTTTGCTAAAAGATTTAATTATAATCCTTTGATGAAAATCTAAAAATCTCATACTTTTATATGTATGTATACGTGATTTACACTATTTTCAAAAAATTCCATCTTCTCCAGTAAAAGAAGTTGATTTTAATAAACTCATTTGTTTGATATCAAATTCTTTGAAAAAAATAATTAAGCTAGAAAATAAGATTTTTAGAACCGTAAGACAGATGCTTAGGAATGCCTTACAAAAATAACTATTGACTCACACATACATAGTTGTTATTGTTATTGTGGCAAATAAAACTATTTTTGTTTGTCGTTTGCAAACTAAAAAGCAAATGTGCAAAAATGTCAAAACAATGCTCAAGATTCAATTATGAGAGGATTTCTTGGAATTTTATTTCTTATTTACTGCTTTGATCTACATCATTTGTAATTCAACATTTTCACCAAACCAAGACTAACAAGCTCATTTGGTAAACCTTAGACAACCAAATGCGACAGACAATAACTCTCGTTCTTAAAACAGAGATTGGCTATTTATTTCAAAGCAATCTAGCAGCAATATCATTCCAAAAACCATCTGTTTGAAAGCAAACGTTGTGTCTAAATTCAGAAAGAAATAAAGCATTGATTCATATTTATTTACCTTAAACTCCCCAAGATGTTTGACAATACCTTTGGCAAAAATACTTCAATTGCACGCATGAATATAATTATATTTATCACTTACATGTAAATGCAGCATCTGATCCGACTTTAATTGTTAAGTTTGGGAGTTCTATATCAAATTCTGGTTCACTCCGGTCATGTGTGGACCCTGTAAAAATTTAAAAATAAATTCTTAAATTAAAACAGAATGCCATTTTAATTCCATAAAAAACTTGCATTTCTTCCCCAACTTTTGTCACACTTTCCCTATTTCCTTCCCAACTTAATTATTTCTTCCGAGAACACACTTTCTCATGACCAAAAACATGAAAGCATACGGGTAATCTGATATCCGGATCAGATCAGATTTGTTCCCTTGTGAATGTTTGGTGTGGCAAAGCATGTGCTTTGTCTGTTTAACTCTATATTCTACATATAATGTAAACTTTGTCTCAACTTGTTTTGTTGAACATTTACTCTCCATGTTTGAAATAGCTTTTTACTCAAGCTAACTTTATCCTGGTTTCTGCTCTCTCGTAATTTTATGAGACAAGGAGGAACGATATTTATTTTCAACTGAGACAAGGCTAAATACCACATGGGGACTGAATACTCACTTCAGTCCCATCAGGACCGTGCACGATTCCCAATAAGAATAAACTGCATGTTAGTTAACGCACAATATCAAGATTAAAATAAAATGGCACAACAAATAATTTGAAATATATGATCATTGAAGTTTTCTCCTCAAATCTAAGCAAATTCTAAAGGTTTATTTTAAATGTAAAAAAAGTCTTATTGACAATGAAATAAAAATTTAAATTGAACACAAATGATTCTTGCACATCCAATGGTAGTATTTCCACTGGAATAAAAAGTTTGAATGAATTCCATTGCATTTCTACTTTGTGTCATTTAAGTATCTAAATGGCAATCGAGCCAAATTGAGATTTGACTCCGATTACCATCATTTCTCTGAGAGAGGCTGAAAATTCCAAAATATTCACTCAGAAAAAGCATACATAGGGTTGGTTACTTGGGGTTGCTTTCAGTGTCCCACTAGGAGAAAGTATTGGTACATAGATTGAGAGAGAAATTTTCCCACACGCTCTCGATCCATTTTACAGAGAAATCTCAATCAAAAGGATTTCACGTTTCTACTTCTACCAACTAAGTACGGGACAACTGCAATTTATGACTTTTTGACTTTTGCTAGTCGTGCGTGAGTTCTATATATTACTTTAACTTTCTAAACATTTTACCCCAAGCATTTGCTATATGTAGGCTTATTAGGATAAGATTATCAATATTGCAGAAAATTCATATAAATTGTAGCAGTAACTGCAGCAAATTGCAAGCTGAAAATGCATCCTTTTGAACGATGTACCATAAAACTGAATTGAATGTGTAATATGTGTGTTAGAGTTTTTTTAGTGAAAGATGAAATAATATTTTTGTCACTGCCGATTTTTATGAGATCGAACCTTGACTTTTTGATTTATTAGACAAGTTGAACGCTTTCTCTGTGATTTAAACAGTGTTTTGTACTTTACTGAAATTCATGGGATATGCATCACTGGATAAAAATTGACCAAATCCTCATAAACCTAATGCAGTTACCTTAATGCAAGCAGTTGGATTGGAATAAAAACAATTATAATTGTAATAAATCCAAAACTCGCTTCCAGCACAATAAAAATGCATTTTTCAATGTGTCTCGAAGAAATCCATATTTGGCCAATTAGTGGAAAGTATAGGATTTAGATTGAAAATCCAATTGAGTGGAATTTCTAAATTTTTAATTCAAGTCATATTTCTAAAATGTAGATGAGCAACTATACAATAAACCCAAGGTGGTTTAGCTAATAATAGAAAAGGAAGTCACATTTTATATTCATTGATTTGAAGATCTAGTCATCCTTTTAAACCCTTTTTACCATTATTACAGAAAAGTACAGAAAAGTATTATATACAATGTGCAAGATAAAAAAGGCATGCAGTTCTATAGTTGATATCAAATTTCCCTAAAAATCAGACCCAGGGGCTTAACTTGAATTTTTCTTTATTTTATGGAAAAGGGTGAGATTTGTAAATATTTGGTTAGTAAAATTGTAGATGACATGACACAAGGAAAATCCAAATATTTGCATTTATTTAACCCATTCTTGCCGTCATATTCAGCACCCCCTCCTCTGTCTCAAGTGTCTCACTCAAGAGTCTTTAAAAAGCTGAAATTCAAAGTACATTATACAACCTAATATTTCCTCCTTCTCATAGAATCCTCTTGAAACAGTCCTTCATGTCCATTAAGCAATATAACATGTGAGAGTGACGCTGGGTAAACTTTCAAAAAATCATGTGGATGAAATTAGTTAAAATTGTTCAATGTCTTAAAAATGTAATGGACAAGTCTCGAAAACGTGGAGAAGCTGTAGCAAATGGAAAGAAAATTTATCCAGTCTCACAAAATGAATGTTGAGTGAATAGGACATTTAATCTTAATTAATCTTTCAAAGCTTTCCCGTACATTCTTTTCCTTATATTTTATATTTCAATTCGTTGCTTCCTTTAATAAAACTAAACATTGTAGATTGACCAACTGGAGAGACAAGAGGGACAGAAAATTTTAAGATTATTCTTACTTTAAAAACGGGGGAAATCGTTTTTCCAAGCATTTTGTTCTCGTGTAGAAAGAGAAGAAAGATTGAAGGAATGGCAAACAAAGATAGAGAACATCTGCGGATTTTGGGAAAGAGACAATGACAAATTCATTGTTCTACTGACTCTATGAAATGTAGAAAGATTATTCGCGAACTTCTTTTCATTCACTTTCACTGAATTTAAAGAAAATTAAGAGAATTTTTGAACAAAACCAACAAGAAATTTTGAATCAAGTATTTATATATTTTTTAGTGAATTGAAAGAGTTGTTTATACTGTACAAGTATAATATATTTTCCAAGATGATTCCACTCTTGTTTAAAAAAAAACATTTGTGCTCCAAGACTTGAGTGTAAACGTGACTTTAATATGGTATAAGCTTCTTTCATGGTAAAACTTCAATTTGATTATATTCTCATCTTATTACAATCTAACTTTCACCGTTAATTCAAAAGTTAAATTCACAAAACAGAATCTTTGGGGTGAGATTTTGATTCAAAGAGATTGTATTTCTGAATATTTAAAGATTTGATTTTTCTTTATATTTTGAAAATTAAAATACACCAAAAGAATTTTAAAAAATCATTCAGCTTGAGCAAGTTGTAAAAAGTTTTGTGTGTAATATATATATTGGAGCGACGATTGAAAATTGAGGCCTCTGTGTCTAACTTAACTTTCCCCGTTTCCATTTCCTTTTTAGCCCTATTTATTACCAAAACCACACAAAATAAGTAAGCTAGAAGAAATACTTTGAATTGAAAGGAAGAAGATGGAAAATTGAACAGTCGAATAAACTTTACGAGATTTCATTCAATTCACTTTATTTTCATGCAAGGAAAGAAAGGAAGTGAAATCATCAAATAAATTTACTTAGCGCCTACCCATGATTCAGTGTTTGGGAAGAATTGTGGTAAGTTTACGGTCCAAAGCGAAGTTTAGCAGTGCCTTTTCCAAAGTTTAAAATGCTCTGCGAAATTATTCAAAATATTTTCTATCGAGTGGAGAAAACCTTAGTGTTTCACAACTTATCAGATACATATGCACGTATTTGGCTAAAAATATTTTAACAAGTAAATAAATAAAATGAACAATTGTACATCGATAAATAGGAAATAACATATTTCATTCAACCATGAATTGTTTTTTCTTAAATTATTTAGTTATGTGTTTGGTGATGTAAACTATGTAATTATTATGGATTAGATTCGCAAGTGTTGGCGTATGTTAAGAAAAATGATGACTTGAGAAGGTGGAAAAGTTAGTTGGATTAATATTGGTTTGTGTATTGTCAATTCCCTTATCGACTGTAATCTAAGCATGTTCACATTACAAATGGAATCAAAGGATAAAATGAAAGTGTATTCTCATTCTACTGTCCATTTTATTACCTTTTTGTTTACTGTATAATCCCATCACAATCTAATTGTAGAGTTGTAAAAAATAATGAGAATTAAGTAATAAAATTATCTTCATTTACGCAAGAGAACTGCTGGTGAATCTCTGCTTTAAAATATGTTTCAAAACACTAGTTCTTTAGGTCAAGCAACCAGAATTGCTTACATCTGTAATCTATAAGCCATTGGTTAGATTTTTCCCTCGAGCTGGACACTAACCTGCATTTTAGTACCATTTTAGATCAGTCTGAACATATTGCATCGCATCTCACTTTATTTCATTTCTACTTATTTGATTTTCTCGTAAAAATGAATGCAATACAAGCTGAATAAAGCGTGGGTTAGTAGTGTTCTCCAGTTGTCCAGTTCATATAAAAATCCCACAAAAGACCAAAGCTACCACACACTTATTTTCAGTTACAAACATATTTACCATCATCAGCAGCGTTGTTCTTGGTTGTATGAAAGAGATTTAGATTTTTTTGTTCTTTTCTTTGCCCTATTGGGTTACATACACTAAGTTTGAGATCTGATAGCATTATTGATTTGACATCATTGTCGAGCTCTCAAGATTTTGCTACATTTTACTTTTGATAGCCAAAAAGAGTCAATTTAATCCTAAAATTCAATTCTTCTTCCTAGTTGCATTATTTGACAGTTACACATTTTAACCAGAGAATTAAAGCACTTGTGAAACTCTATGAAACATTAATCATGCTGCTTAAACAAAATTATATTTATTTATCTGCACCTTATCGTTATGCTAAAGCTTTATGAATATATTATGATCAATCATAGCATTTCACTTGAGGTTACATCATTGATGCAATTAATAACAAAATATTGAACATACCTGGAGTTAATAGGATGAAAAATAACATCAGCACGGTCTCTCTTTTTGCCATCTTGGGAACGACGAATCTCCGCATTTTTTGTCTGCAAAAGAATTTTAAACTTGTAGAGCAGAATATGTAAGTTTCCTATTTGATACTTAATACGAGTCAAAGTTAGAAGTGGATAATAATTGTTTTGTGCCTTTCTATTTTTGGGACAGGATTCTGCAGTTTAAAGAGCTTTTCGTTATCTTTCATCATTCTTGTCATCCATTTATTTCTAAATTCCCTTCATTGCCAAATCTCACTTCTCAACTACTCAATAATGATCTCAATTTGCCAATTGTCAGCACAACTTAAAGTATCTGAAATGGGAACAAAAGTGTAGTGTATGTGCATGCATTTATCTAGTTAGTTTTATGCAAACTAATAGACAGTTAGACTAGACAGTTTCTAGTTGAATCAAGGTTGCTTCTCAACCTTGATCAGAAGCAAGTTAGCATTTGTAGAGTAAAGATCTCCGTCTCTTTCTCTCTCACTTTTATTTTAAATTAAAGAATTCACGTGTGCAATAAAGTTGTATTAAGTTGTAAAGTGTGTGTACTTATCTTGCATTAAAACACACACACAAACACAACAAAAAGGTTTAAAAAAAACTTTAAGGAAGATGATGTTGATACTTAAAATGATCATTAGTTGTGATTGGAGGTTTTATGTCAATCTTTTAACTTCGTTAGTGTTGGTATTGAAGAAGTTTGAAGGGCTTTGTAGAAAAAAGCATCTTATTACATTTAAACGTATACGTGCTTTAATGCAAATAATAAGCAATCGCTTAAACAGTACAATATAATTTTAATTTCATAGCTGAACGTCTACTAAGTACGTATATAACCAAACAAAGCATAGAAATTGTAATTTCACAATAAAGAAAGCGCATAATTCTAGAATAAATTGTTTGTGCATTTTTTATAAATATGTGTTTATGGGGATAGAGATTGTAGTAGATGTGACCTATCCTGAAACTTCTCCCCTTATAATGCATTTCATATTTTGAATAGAATGATTAATTGTGGTACAAAACTATTTGGAAACAATCTCTGCAGTTGGTATCGTTGGGGGTTAACCTTTAGACTTGTCATTTTGGTTTCTTGAAATATTTGGAAACAAATTTTCAGCCTCGTTACGAACATTGACCAGTGAATTTTGTACTTTGTAAAATAATGAATAGATAATACTCAACTTTAAATCGAAAATAATAAAATGTACGAAACTGATCCTCTCATTTTTATCACCCGATATTTATTATTTTCCTTACAAATCTAATGAAATTGTTTTTTTGCATGAAATCTCGTGGAATTAAGATAATTTCTCCAACTTGGTAATGCACAACAAACTAAAACAATGTGAAATAAGTAATAAGACTATTTTCTTTCATTTCCACAAATGCACAAAGGCTCATCATAATACCTTTCTTCGTTAATGTCTTTCACACTGGTGGAGGGAGGCAATAAGTTACTAGAGTGTATTAATGAGTAGAAAGTCACAAGTAGAAAGTGAGACCCATGTGGAGAAGGAAGGAGATGAAATATGCTAATTTATTACACTACTAATAGCACATGACAAACAACCACTAACAACTAATTGTACGGTACAGAAAGTAATAGATGAGAGTATGAGAGAGAATAGAAGAGATTAAATATTACTCCAAAGTTAGTCACAAAACCAGAGGAAGAAAATCGTAAGATGCAGTGACTGCCACAAAAGACAATGACCAAATAGGGAGACCAAATGGTAGAATAGAGAAACAAAAGCCTCCAACATTTGTTAGGACGGGACATATTTTACAGAGTCAATTGATACATACATATATATTTAATCAATCAAACAATAATGTTGAGGGAATGTGCAAACTCATGCAAACGGATTTGGAATCAAGAGTTGTTGAAAAAGCGGTATACATATAATTTTTTGCCTGTAAAAGTATTTTAAGAAACTAATGCAGGATCTAAACTCTGGAGTTGTGGTGGAATTCAAACAATTCAAGGGAATTGCTAAGAAGTAAAAACTTTAAATGTGAAACTTGGTCAGAATTTAGAGAATTTGTGGAGAGATAGAACTCAGCATTTTGTTCCTGTCTCATTTGGTTTGTTTGTTAAAATACATAGTGTTTATGTATGTATTTATTTTTAGTACTGTTGGAACAATGCATTGCAACTTAAAACAATCTTGGGCAGGTATTATTTGCTCATTAGTTTTGCGACAAAAAAAATGAGTGAAAGGGGTGACTTCTCACAGGAATAAATACTTTCATTCAATGAATTCCGTTTATTTTATATATTTTATACTTTTACTTTATTTGAGAGTTACAGATTGAGTTAGCCGTTGAATCGTATTTATTAATATTAGCATCCATCTTGAATTCTTACAATATTGTAATAATGTATTGAAAGTTTGTCGTCAGTCTTACAATAAAATCATAATTATGATTGATTAATTTCAGTTTAGATTTTATATGTTTGCATAATGCACATATGTTATCATGTCATGCACATACATAATATCTGTGAAATGTAATAGCAGTCAAAAAATTCTAACGCATTTGATTGCATTGTAAATCCACATTGACATAATAACTTTTCTAAATAACAAGGAGCCAAGAGGGGCAGGTGGTGAAGGATTTGAAAATGAGTGGTTTTAACAGCTCATAAAATGTTTATTTCTTCATTAAATTGTATCTAAAAATTATCCAAAGTCTTAAATAAATCCATGCTTTGAAGAGAGAACTTAGGGATCCATTTATATTGAGCATCTTAAACAAAAAGAAAAAATCTAATTTTTTGCTCCAAGAGATAAAAGGATAGAAATGTGCTAGATCGTGATGACGAGAAATATATTAAAGCAAATGAAAAGAAATGCGTTGAAGGAACGAAATATGTATGTATGTATGAATGTGGCAATTTCTTACTTTTATTTTCCAAAATGCATCAAAATAAGGCAGAGTGCCAAGCTGCGATACTTAGATAAAAACTCATATTATATTATTTGCTTATAATATTTTTTCGTGACATAAAGTAACCATATGTGCTTATCTTATTATTTTCATTAAAACCAAAACAAAGCCAATGAACTTTATTATAAGTGAATGACAGAATTTTTGCAAAATCCCGAACCAAACACGTAATAAAATGGAAACGATCAATAAATACTGCTAATAAGAAGTAACTCATAAAACTTTAAGTAGATAAAAAAGATATTCCAATTTTACAAAAAAGCTTCCAAGTTCCCCCCAGCCTTGAAATTCTTTCTTTGATATCATCAGAAATATCTTACGTTAAACATTTTCGTCTATTCATCTTATGTAGTTTTGGGTTGAACTTCACTTATTTACTCAAGTGAAACTGGAATCAATCTCAATCATCAAACTGCATGTTATCGTAGGAACATACCACCAAGCATGCATGCAACTATTTTGTGGTTATTTAAAGTAAAAAGTAAATACAAGTACATCATTTGAGCATCAAAATATTTAGATGGATTAGCAAATCGGTTACTTTACTTACTCATTCACTCACTCACTCAACTCATTATTCTTTAAATCCAATCATACACAAAATGTCAGAGCTAGTTAGCTCAACCTTGTTAATTACTTTGTCAAGCTTGGAAACAATCTGTGCTGTTTATTTTCATGGTTTAGTAGGCAAAAAATATTAAGATTGACATGTTCCAGTTGAACTCCTCATTCATTGTCATTGTCACACTTCGTCTCTAAAAGATATTTGAGATGCTGAACCATATGTTCATACAGCTCAAATAGAGATGTCGAACGTCGAAGAGTTTGATAAGAGGTGACAAAGTGACTGCCGCCAGCAAGGCACTCTGAAACCTCAAATCGTTCAAATTCTAAAACTTGTTAGATAAATCTCTCTTTAACTTGTGAGATTTCTCACGAACTGCATTCAGTTGAATTTTCTAACTTTGACAACTGAGGTTTAATTTCTCGTGGGAGTAGTACCAAGCTAATTGCTTGTTTTATTCAGCAGTCAGTCTAGTATAGGCTCGAAACAAATATTTTTGAGGGTCAATAAGGAGCATAATAATCATTTTGGAATAAATATGCACAAGAATGGTTTCAGAGTTTGTAGTATATTTAATCCTACAATTTTAATTATCCTAAATTTTACACCTAATAACGCATTTTAACTTAAAATTTTTGGTGCTAAGGCTAAATACAAATAGTACTCTATCCATCTTTAATTAACCTAAATTGATTTTTAGCAAAAAAGCGTTAAGAATCTTGTAAGGTCGAAATGTCGAAAGACCTAGCGATGACTTAAACTAATTGATTGTGCATTATCGTATATGGAATAGCTTCATAAGTTGCGTACGTAATCGAAACTATTATTTCTCGTTGATGCAAAGGAAATTGCCAAATTGCACAACAATTTTTTTTTAACAACGAAGACACGCAAACTTATATCAAATACAATAGAATCTAGAATCTAGAGAGTTGTTTGACAGCACTCTATCTTGTTGATATTTACTCTTTATACCGAATGTTTGGGTCAACTAGATATGAAAAGTTATGAAGTTATGAAATGTACTAAAAAACAAAAAATATGTACTACAATTCATGCCGAATTCTAAGTTTGCCAAAAAACGGTGCAACAAAATACAATATCCTTTAAACATAGTCTACATTTATTTTATTTCATTCATGTGCAATGTAACATACATATCTATGTATGTATGCATTTCCTGCTCGTTTGAAAACTTTGAAATTTTAAATATTACTGATAGATTTTTTTGCTTCAAATCTCATCAATGCATAGATGCATTGATTGTATCTCACTGTTTGATTAATTATCGACATTCATAATCTGAGATTCTACAAAGGGAATGACCAAATTGTATTACAGTCTTCCTTAAATGACTTGCCACCACCCAACCATTACATAAGTGACGACGCATCCCCCAAAATCATGCAGTTACATTTTGGTAGGAAAGCATTAAAATTGAAATCAGTGGAATAATAAACTAGCGTTTTATCATCTCCAAGTACATAGATTGGAAGGTTTCAATCTTCCCAAATAAATATACTCAAATATTTTGTCAACAAAAATGGATAACTCCACAAGTTGGTCAACTTCAATACAAAACGTTGGAAAATATTTTTATCACCCATCATTATGGCCAGGCTTCGCACATAATGAAGGTGACTACGGTTTCTTTTTCAACTTTAAGTCTCAAGAAGGTCAGATCGTCCCTTGGGAGACGACACAATTAAATGCTTCGGATGAGTACACTTTTGATTATACCTACATAAACTTGGGAGATCATTTTCCTCCATATTCATTTGAAATTTTCGAGTGGAAATGGTGGACACGTTGTGCATCCCTTACCTGGTACGTTCCTGTTCTGCTAGGAATGATATATCTGCTGGTCATTTTTGGATTGGAAATGCGGATGAAGGCTAGACCAGCTTATAAATTAAAGTGGCCCCTATTTCTTTGGAACGCTGGATTTGGTGTATTCTCAATTATTGGATTTATCCGAACCTTCCCAGAAATTATGTTTATCATGAGCGGAGACAATGGATTGTACAAAGCTATCTGCTACAGGTCAGCAAAACAATGTATATATTTAAGCGTATAGCATCAATCCTTGAGACTGGTTAGGGAATTATCAATTTTTATACTGCACTACAAAACTGTGTCAATTAAGAAAAAACAATTTTTTGTCTAAGTTTTTGTCTTTTGTTTGTACTAAGTACTTGCAATTATGATTATATTACATATATATGTAGGTGCTCATAGATGATTTAAAATTTGTTATATAGGAATGGGGGAAATTGGCCATCGAGTTACTGGTCATTCCTTTTTGTAATGTCAAAATTTGGAGAGTTGGGTAAGTATTTAATACCTCCACATTTGAACAAAAAAAAGTAATTTTGCTCTAATTATGAAATATGAAAAAATGCAGGAGACACCGTCTTTATTGTGTTGAGAAAACGACCATTGGTTTTCATTCAATGGTATCATCAGTAAGTGATTCATCAAATGTCTCAATCTACGTCTTCAATCTGTACATGCATGAAATGATTTGTTATTAAATAGTTTGGTTACAATGGCACTGTCTTGGTGGACTGCACCTTACATAGAACCTATTTCGAGATGGTATGTCGTAATGAATTATGGCGTTCATAGTATGATGTACCCATACTTTGCATTATGTGTAAGTTTTCTTTTAAATCTCTGCTAATTGTTTACCATAAAATCATAATTTAGGTACTGGGAGTTAAAATCCCGAGACAGGTTTCCCTTATAATTACAACATGCCAATTAAGTCAAATGCTAATTGGCTTAACTGTTAATTTCATGTCGGCCTTCTTAATCCGTAAGTTTATAATAATACACATGGAACTGGAACAATGTTATATTTGTAATCTATTTAATGATTGTGCAGGAATAGGAGTACCATGTTATAGGCATCCTTTTAGCGTCAAAATGAGTTTTATCGTTTACGGAACGTTTACATTTTTGTTCGCCAAATTATTTTTTGATGTCCTCAGCAAAAATAGAAAGAAAGAAAAGCCTGAATAATTAGTCATCCATTTTACAAATCTAATAAAACGCGTCTTGAATTCCCTTCTTTTCCATTTTTATACCTTTTGATACATTTTTGTCCATAAAACAAATGTGTGAGACTAACAACCCTTTAATTTATTTAAATCACACATTCAACAAGTAAAAGCTTGGCAAAATCCCACTAACCGAATATTACATAAGGTTGTAATACAAAATAAACCTCAGCGTCAAACCACAAAGCAGTCGGAAAACGAAAGCGTTACAATGCAGCAATAAAACCCATTCGATACATCACTCAAAATTAAAATGTTTTGGAAAAACCATAACTCATCCATGCAGCAGGATGTATGGAGACGAAAAGAAAGTATGAATAAGGGTTGATTTTGTATCACTTTACCCCAAATCTAAGATTGTGAAAATCTGCTTTCTCCCAGAAATAATTTCTAATTCCTTATTAATAAAACAATATTTATTAGAAAATATGATTTGATATGATAAATTTCAAGAGATTTCTTTATATATTTTTTTCAAATTCAGATTTGAGATGGATGAATAGTCTGCTTTCTCTTTTACTATTCCACGCTTCGGTTAACACCACTCACTTTGGTGGAAAAATACATTTCACTTTTACCCTCACTCCATCCCACCTCAACCATACAGTAATTTAATGCTTAAATCTCACCAAGGGAATCCCACTTAAGATCCTCATGAATAAGAAATTCAACAGGCAACCAACCTGAGATGGATGGGAATCAGATTACATGGAAGAGTGAAAGTGAATGAATGAATGAATTCATTATTGCAACCTCCAATTAATTAATTAGGAAAGCAGGAAAATTTGTTTAATTATTTAATGTAAATGACAACTTACCTTGTTACTCTTGTTGTTCTGACTTTTGAAGCGTTTACTTGAGATTAATTAAGCTAATCGAATGTGTTTAGAACTATTTGGGTAAATTGAGATGCATCATGATATCTGTCAAGAGTCAATTAATGAAGGTAAAGTTGCACACAAAATGCACCAACTTGTATATAAATTATAGTCCAATGTTCATAATCTTGTCGGGAAAAGGTTCATTAGAATGGGAGTAAATGGCAATTACTGCCACTGATAAATTATTGTACACATTAAATGCAACACCTTAATAGCACGCAATTTGAAGAAATTTATCTCAACCTGCCCTGAGAATTTAATTTAATTATTTTTTGATATGCAAGTTGAACTATACGAAATTAGCCTTAGAAAAAGTAAATTTCCGGTTGCTTCACTAGCACTTGCCCCTTGGGCATAAACAAGCAATCTCTTCCCGTGATTGTCTCAATATGATATGCGAAGAAAGGTATGAATAATCTTGGAAAAGGGTTGAAATCCCTATAAACTTGTTTTCTAGTGTTAGATTTTCAATCTCTTTTTGAAAACCGTCAATCTCTTCCTATTTTGTGTGGGGTTGGTGTGGTACAAGAAAAAGAATGGAATAAACAGCAGGCTTTACTTGGTTTTATGTACAAGAATTTCTCGGGGAGATGAGACTGCGCTCGTCCTGGAAAATCTAACGCAAAATTCACTCTTACACAACTTAACTGACTCACCCACCGTGATTTTAAGTTAGAAATGTGAATGGGTGATTTTTCTTGCACGAATTTTGGAGTCATATCCTAGATTAGGTGACATATTTAACTACAGACTGTGGTCATTGTTGAGAAAGGTAAATCAAATTGAAAAAAATGGAAGCTCTAAAATGAGGAAAGGCCATCAAATCATAAATGTATACATTGTCCACAATTATGACTTTGATCGTTTGGTATTGAGTTTGAAGAATGAAAAAGTGTGCTTACTCTACAAAACGGCAATCAATCTTTAACATTATTTTCAATTTATCAAGAATAACTTGCAGCAAAACACCTAAAAATTCCAATTTTTCACAAATTGCCTCAAATGGCTTTTTCCCTATCAACAAGATCTGTTCATTGATTCATTTTAACCAATCCTTAAAACAACTTTATCCAACAATGACTGACCATTTAGTGTTCTTTTCATCTAACTCTGACAAGAACAAGAGAGAAATCCAATCCTCCCTTAAAGACTCAATTCAATTCCGATCAATTCAAGAATCAAGACAATTCTCTTTGACTCTAGCAGTATAAAATCTTATTTCGTGTAAAATGAGCAATTCACTTGAGCTCATTTTTTTCCATGATGATTAGATTTTTATGACATCTAAAACACGTACACTTCTAATTCCATTCAATTTTACAAGGAGCAAATATTATTCTTCATCGATTTTCCTCTTGTTTCAGTTTTTGATTTTAGAATCTTGAGTGACAAAAGGATGACTTGAAAAATGAGAAAGGCTGCGTATTCACCCTCTTAATTTAGTCTTTGACTTTTGACACAAGAGAAGAGCATATTGCTCATAATCTTTCTTCGTTCCGTGCCAAAGTGAAAGAGCGACAACGTGGGACAAGAATATGATTCACGATTAACGGAACATGACAAAACAAGAGTTCAACAGAGTTAAGTCTTTAAGTAGAAAAAAGTAGAGAATTTAAAATATACATAGTTAGCAGGGTAAGTGGTAGCAAAATACTGAATATATTTTCGATATGATCAATTTATCACTATAAAAGATTCAATCCTTTCGAAACGGATATGAGATGAGATGAGGGATGTGAAACCCTGAAAGGAATATTCCTATACTGTATTGTGGGGAGGAAGTTGATATGTTGACAAGTTGGACGAAAGCAGGATGATGAACAAGAGTTTAATTTATATTTTTAGATTTGACAGTTATCCTTCATTTTAAAATATCAATATTGTAAAGTAATTGAATAAAACCAACGGAAATGAAAATCTCACACACTATATTCTACTCACAGTTAAACATTTGTGATATAATTTCAAAAGTTTATTGCTTTTGAAAGTATTTCTCTAATAATGAGTTTTATTTTGGAAATAACAACCAAAGTTTGACAACTTGAATGATGGATTATAAAGAAAATGTAATAAAATCAAATAAAACTAAATACCAACAAAAGAAGAAGCTTGGGACTAATTATTTTTAACAAGGAAGGTTCAAGAGATTCAGCAATTTCCTACATAAAATTCTTTCTCAACTTTTCCATCTTAAAGTCTCAATTACTATCATGTTTGAAGAAGCTAATATTAATTGGTTTTCCAGCAAAAATAAATATTGTGCAATTGCAAAAAAAAATATTCATTGCATGGACATTGATGATTGGTAGTAAAAGTTTTGGAAATTCAAGTTGTAAAAAAGTTGAATCAAACTGTATAGTACAACAAATATGCAATTGAATGTAACCTTTTGGTATAATTACCTTTAGCTTCTTAATATGGGATTTTTCATAATCAAAGGTTCTATATTGTACAGACAAAGTAAATATGTGAAGAATTGCAAATTTTACTTAAAATCTCCTCCAAATTAAACATCAATGATGTATCAAGTTTTATTAGAGTTTAATGCTTCCTTTTCTCTTTTTAGTGAAAGTCTGTTGGTCTTCTTTTGATCCATTCACTTGGGGTTTGATCTCTTCTCTTTATGCTTTGTTTAACTTAAACTTTACTAGAATCGTTTTACTTATTGGCGTGGTCGTTTTAATAAACATACAAGTAATAAGAGAGAAAATGCTGGAGTGTAAGAAGATTTTAATTTAACAAGGATGTGGTCTCATGAGAGAAAAGGTAAAGAAGCCATGGCTATGTTTCTTCTTCCTCTGCGAGTGAATTGAGTGTGCTTTCAAGAAAATAATGAAATAATGAAATGAGTAAAATTAAGACACATTTAATATTGCTAATAAAATGCACAGATTTGTATTCACCATCTTCAAGCTAAAATATATACATAATATGTTATGCTGTTATATGGGCGTGTTTGTGTTTCCGTCTTCAATGTAATTGTGTCCATACATTATACATACATACATATCCGCCTTAATTTATTTCATAATTGATGACAGCAGCAATATTAAGATAGATTTTTTTAAATGTTTGGGTAAACTCAGGAACAACTATGGAACAAAATTAGCCACAATCGTTGGTTTTAGTATGCATACATACATATCAGAAACCGTCTTCTTGTGGAATATTGACAAAAAAGCTTGTCTTACGTTGCAGCCTATTTGTATACGTATTTATGTAACACTTTTTTCCGTATTCTTTCATTACCTAATCTAGAAAAAAATGAAAAAAGAACAGAATCGAATATGTTGGCTCTGGTTGTGTCTTCGTTGTCTAATGAAAACGAGATATGTGACAGTTTTAACCCTATTAGTGCCTAATGTATGAGCAGTTTGTTCCAATCTGTCTCAACATACTATTTTTAAGCATTTTTACTCTTTTTGTCCCCCTAAATCCAAACTCACTTAAGTTTTCAAATCTAAAGAGGCAAGTTGCGGTTCTCATTAAAATTTAAAAGCTAAGAAGTAGATTTGTCGTCAAGTTGAAAACGGTTGCCCAAATAACAATTACAGTCGTTTTCTTAACATAGTAGTAGAAACCAATTTCTACTTTGATCGGTCTACTTGATAGTATAAATTTTCGAAAATATTTTGACTTTTCATATTTCCAGGATTCAAGAGCATCCAAGCTATTCTCGTAAAGTTTACCCAATCTTCGAAATAACAAGCTGAGATACATTAGACACATAATTGTTCCTATAGCCATAATAATTGCACGAAGGCCAGATATTTCAATTGTTCCGTAAGCCCCTATCACTGCGATGCTCAACATTAATAGTTTGTGAAAGGGGAAAAATGATGTTTGAAAGCAGAAATTGAACATTTGATGTAGTATTTGTAGCTCACGATATATTTTGACAAAACTTTTTGGCTCACGAAGCTTCCTTAATGTTTCTGAAGTTGCCAGATTGCAACTGAAAAACAATTCATTTAACATTCAGTGAAATTTTGTAACGACTTACTTGAGCTGTGTCAAAATAAAAGAAATGGAATATGCATATCCCATAAGCATGAAACAATAGAAGAATAAATTCGTCCAAAGACTAAACCAAATTGACATTTGCATCAGAATCAATGGTAGCTTTTTAACAATTGTAGCATTTGTAGGATTTTTCAAAAGTGAAGTCAAAAAGTAAGTCCTTTCAGGCTTTTTTAGGATGAGTACAGTATTTTGAAGAGAAAGTAAAATTCCAAGGATGGCAATTGTTTTTAATTTTCTTTCACATCCATTCTTCCATTTTGAATCATACGTTTTCATGTAATTTTCTAAATGACACTTTGACTTTGACTCTTAAAAAATCATTTTAAAAAAAGCTGTTTGTACCTTTAAATCGCTCCACACAACAAAGAAATCCATTGATAAATTCTGGAATTTCATTCCAATATAAAAAGTTGTTAACCATAACTAGCAGCGGCATAAGGTATGCGAAATGGTTCCAACAAACTTGTAGTATTGTTGACAATTCCTGATGATTTGCGGCCTTTCTGTGATGCATCAAAACATCTCCAAGTCTACATGACATAAATACTTCGTAAATAATTAGAACTGCAAAATGAATGGCAGTTAATATATTATAGTATTTTAAATTTTTCAGTTCAATTCTTCGTTCTCCATTTTTATTCAGGGCCCATTGAAGGGGAGCTGCTCCAGTATAAAACATGAAAACAGTTCCCTTTTGAAGTAGCGAAAATGTGCCTTCACTCAACATTTAGAAATTCTGTAGAACGTTGTGTTGGCTTCTTTATGAAAAGAAATGTTACGGAAAGGGTACGTATTTTTTATATGCATTTAGTCAAAATAAATAAAATCCGCCTCCTGTCCCTCAATATATTTGCAATCAATTTTACCAGCGCCGACAATTATCTTTGAATAAGTTCATGGTCAACATTGAAGTATTAATTGTGAAGCGATAATTGATTAAATTGTACCTCTTTTACATTTGAAACATGTCAAGCTAAAAAAGTTTGTTTGTTTGTATGTATGCAGCATTTTACAAATCAAGTATTTCGTATATTTATTTGCTTTCACTTTCCAGGTTTGATCAAATTTTATTAAATTCAGTCAACTATTGATCATGGCATCATCGCCAGAAAAAAATAACCGAGGTCAGCTTCATCAACAGATTTTTATAAAGTATTAATGGCTCGACCATGCGAAAAAATGTTGCAATTCCATTCAATCGATTGCAGACCAACGAAATCCGAAATAGACGTCTGGTCAGTAAACAAGAAAAAATGTCAACAACAAACGACAAACTTTTTCAAAAATACATAAAATCTTGGCTGATTTGGTGGATAATAAAGTTGCTTTTGTTTTAATTTTCAATAATGCTGGTTGAAATGCTGTCATTTTCAGAATATAAATGTATAATTAAATAAATTTGAAGCAAGGGTCGCCCTTTGCGATTTTCAAACTTTGAAACTTTGAAACCATTGGCCAGTTCACCAATGGTTTCAGATTCGTGATCAGCATAAAAAAACTGCACGATATAACCAAATGTTATCAAAATTGGGGTTAGGAGGCTAAATGTTCCAACTAAATAAACTAAATAAACCAAGCCAATAAAAGCCAATTCAAGTGGAATAATAAGTTTAGTTATAATGATTAGTTATAACAAGCTGATTTTTCTTTCTGTAAGTAAGAAATTCAAACAATTCGATACACAGTTCAGTTGGATATTTAATTGCCCTACTTGCAAAAACTAATTAAACTAGTTTTCATCAAATGAAGAGAATAAGTCGTAATTACAAGTGTTTGTTATGATTAATTACATTTATCTTTTTTTATTTCCAAGCTTTCAATAAGCAATGATTGTCAAAGAACATTAATTCAGATCTAAACTTCAGCACATTTGGAAACGTATCGACTCTGAAAAAAAAATTGATTGGCAATCCACTTCTCTTGTTGGCGTTCTTTGATATTTATGAATTAGAAGTGACATGTTTGCTCCAGTTGGATTGTAAAATTGATAGAAAAGCTGGAAAGCTTTCGGAAAAAAAAATTTGAGAACTAAATACGTGCCCTGTTTATGAAAACCTGCTTTCAATGTATTTATTAGTTTGGACGAATATTTTATAAGATGCACCATTATGTTTAATTTTTTATTGACATTAGAACACCTTGTCAATTTCAATATTAAGCATGTAATCAAACGAAATAGAATGCAATTTATTTTGTATAATATGTTGTATTAAGAAAAAAACTATTTAAAATAAAGCACTAGAAAAAATCTTTGCCTTATGAGGTGCATTAAATCATGAGAACCACTCATACATTTTTCCTATTTTAAGTCTACATACATAACTTAAATTCAGAGTATCGTGAATTCACGCTAAATGCATTGGTGACAATAATACTTAGTATTTATCTACTAAAAAAATGTCAACGTTGTAATAATATTTATTATTCTTTCTGTTCTTTTATTCTGCTCCACTCACTTTCTCCATTAAACATAAGAGAGGGCATAATAATGGAACTTGTTTGTGTTTATTCTGTGCCATAATTTCATTATGCCAACACCAACACAACCAACAAGAGTCAAGCAAACATTATATAAAACAGACAAAAAAGTCTTATCTTTAGCACTGCACCAAATAAAAAGTTTTATTAAGGACCGAACAATATGTTTCCAGTTTTCCAACCAATTAGCTTTGACCACCAAAAAAATTGTTGACTGGAAAAAGTTAAGGTGCACAATCTGCAGTTGATGCGATTTCTATGATTGAGATTTGGAATTTTAAGGATTGGCGTCTTTGTTTATTTATTTTTTCTGAATGATAGATTAGCAACAGAAATGAACATACTCCTGTACATACTTTCTATAAAACTCTTTATGCAGTCTGGTATCCTTTCTGTATTTAGTTTGGAAAAGCAAAACAGTGAAAACAGTAAAACAGTACAAGTTAAAGAATTTATTAAATAATTTTAACCCCGATTCGAATAACTATTTACTACTTTCCAATATTCTATCTTTTCTTTGTGTATTATTAATGATTTAAAGAATATATGCAAATGTAAATTAGATTTAAAGATAATTGTCCTAAAGGGTGTGCATGCCACCAAAAATCAATTTACAATCATTTGAAACAGCAACTGCATTAGTCTTATAGATACATAGATAAGGGTCTAGAAATAGAACACAAATCATGAAAGAAGTAGAAACGATAATATAATAATAATAATGTAAAAAACAATGAAATTAGTCATCCAAAGATTTACGTGGAGTTACGCGAGTCGGTCTCTACCGAATTCAACCTGACTTTCGAGTTTTACGCAGTACCAATACTCTCATTTCATGGCACCAGAAGACCCCACCATTTTCTCGGAAAGTAAACAAATGCTGTGCTTTGAAATTGCATACATAGTTTTTTTAGATTACCTTGCTTTTTGGCAAGTTAAAAAAAGTACCTGCAACTCATAAAATATCTTTGGAAAAGATAGCGCCAACAATTAGTAGTAAAAAAACATGCCTCTCGTGAATCACGTAAAAATTATGCCACATGCATGAAAACAAATGTTTAAACACGGAAGTTATTAATTTCCTAAGAACTATCCTTTCAAAACATCACTATCAGCCTTCGCATGTTACAGCAATATTCACCTCAAGTCATTGGCAATGCCTAAAATTGTTCACAATCTGGACCGTTTCGGCATCCTAAAATAAGCGCATTTTGCAATATTTTCATACTTCAAAAGTTTTATAATAATATAACACAATGAAGTGTCTGACCACGATACTGATTCAGTTAACGCTTTCAACATTTGCCAACTTTGGTAAGAATTTTATTTAGTCATTTTTTTAATGTTTAACGGCCATATTTTTATAGTTTTTGGAGCAATAGAAGGATCACCAACCTTTGCACCCTATTATCCTACAAGAACTGTTTTAACTGATCCCAAGGTGGAACTTGCATATTCTTCAGATCCTTCATATGCAAAGGCTTTCATCGATGTTGGGGTCAACAAAAGAACGCAACGACAATCTTCAAATTTTGATGAAGGAGACGAGGAAGAATATGATGACTTTATTGATCCAATTTTTGAATTTCCAGAAGCAGAAGAAAGGAAACTAAGGGGAAATGGGGCTGACCTCGATACTCCAGTGACAATTCAAAATATTGAAAATGGTAGGTTTGTGGCTAATCACTAATGTTTCATTATTATGAATTATGAATATTTACTTGGTGACTTTAATGTGCTTAGAAATAAAAATGGAAATATTGAAACAATCTCTTGACGGAAAACGAGATGTATCAACTTTCAATCAAGATCAGGAAGAAAATAAACAATCTAAAGAACCTTCGTCAAAAACTGACTTCAAACGAGAAATTGTTTCAGCAAATGTTGCAAAAAAACGGGAAGAATCGTCAGATAAAATAAAGAATAAAAGTGGATCCTCTGCAGGAAAATTAAAGGACGCTTCGAAGAAAGCAGAAGAAAACTTAGATGAGTTAAAACTGGAGCTGGCTGACGATATTAGAACTGACGTTGAATATGATGATGATATTTCAGAAGAGAAACGAGCCTATGATTCATTATTTTCCAAAGTAAGCAAATCCGTATTTTTTTATCTGTATTGATTGAATGTTTTTTTAAACAAGGATTGCAAAGAAGATGGATTAGATTGTATGGAAAACAGGCACTGTTGTTCAGAATTTTGCAGCTGGACTAGAAATTTTACCTGTTTCACTGTAATATAATTTACACTACATTTGTTTATTGTAATATTATATTTAATGCAACTAAAAACAAAGTTGTCCTCGTAAATTACAAGCATTTGAAGTCCAATGGATTCATATCATAACCATGTTCTTCATATTGCGTTCAACTCGAATAGTCAATCCTAAAGCTGTTGGATTTTCTTGACTCCCTTAATTCTCGTTCCTAGAATGAAGAGAATAAAGCTACTTATTTTGGAATTGACTATTTGGATTAAAATTTCAACAAAGAAGGCAACAAAAGCTCATTTCCCTTGTAGCTAAATTAGTCAGATTGGTCCAACCCGTCATTTAAGTTACCCCTGAGCCATGTCAGGGCAAGAAAGTTTAGTTTGAGAGGATCCTGTACAAATTACAATGGCGAATTTTTAATTACACTGAACTTTGATTTCTCATGGGAAGTTGAATGGATGAGATGTTGCAACGTATGCATGGAAGTAATGTCAAGTATATAGAGATGGGTTCAAGTTAATTTGTACATAGACAAGAGGTAGAAAGAGACGGTTGAAACCTGACATTAATTTGGCACAAATTTACCTTTCCTTCAGTTAAGTGATTACATTTAAAAGTTGGACATGCATGACTCCCTTCAAAATCTTAGATTTATTCTATTTTATAATGATTTAGAGAGTGATCACGGTTGGAATTCAGTAATAAACTGACGTGGGAATGAAATAATTAGGACGTTATAATGATTTTTAAAATCGTTTTATAAATATTCAAAATTATTCCTTTCCTTGTAATGCATCAATCATTTTCTACATTTTCTGTCTCAAATTTCCAATTCATAAAACCATGGCTTGGCAAGAGAATTTACAATTTTTACATGTAAAGTAATCCGTCACATTTTGACTTTCGTATTAAATTGTACAAATAATTGGATCCACCACCACTATTGAAGCTTTTGGTATAATAAAGAGGAAGTCGTTAGTGTTTACATAAAAAAGGAAACCTGAGGAAAATTAACTATTATAAATGACTTTCTAAAAAAACGAACATGATTCGTGAGACGTCAATGTATGTATAGAAAGAGAGAAATGATGGTGTAAGTGTGAGTTTATTTAACGCTTAGTGGTTTTCCAGGATTGAGTTCTTTGTTGTTATCTTTGTTAGAGTTGACGACAGGCAGGACAGGACTTTTTTTGTTAAATGCAGTAGGTTTGAAACGGTCGAGAAAATGAACAAGGTGTAAAGAATTGAGGTTGATGGATGGATGACTTCACTTTCCTTTTTTCTCACCTAAGAACAGGAGTAAAAGTGCTACTTTGTATCTAATACAGCGTCAGGTATCACTTTGACTATGTGAATTCGTCGAGGTATAATCTACGTGCTCAAAAATACATTTTGACTGTAAAAATAACTGGTAATGAGATGACGATGTTTTACGATTTTCAGTTTTTTCAAGTTCATACCGTTTTTAAAGAAAATTATCGCCCAAAGGGGACTGTCTACTATTTCTAATTATATAAATCATTCCTTACTTCCGGTATTTCCAGAAGATTTCCTTTCCTTTAAATCTTTATTGTGCTTACTCTATACTAAATATTGAAAACGAGTTGTTGACTTGACAAAGTGACAAATCTTCGCCTTATTTATTTTCAAATTTTTGTCAACTAATTATAAATCTGAAATATTGGAAAACAGTTAAAAATAGATTTTGAGTACAGATTTTTTTCAATAAGAAATCAATCAGCTAGTCAATTCATTTAATCAATCAGCTAGTCAATTCAGATTCATTTTAACAAACTAATTCAAACTATTGGAAATTACGCAGTGGAAGATAAAAAGTCGTGATAAATAAACCACTGTTGGCAAATTAAGTGCCATTGCTGTTTTAAGGTAAAGGGAGAAAGGGGCAAAACCACCCCAATCTTCATCCAGTAAAATATAAAGTGAATGCACGAGAAACGGAGAACATCTTCTACATTTACATTTACCACACCAAACTACCCGATCTTCCTTCCTCTTCTATGTCAGGAGAAAAAGAACCCCATTTGTTCATAAAGTCGTTAGTTGTGAGAAAGTCTCCCTTCCATTCTCATCTTCTCATGAGAAAAGGATATTTTTACCAGTGATTGATTTCAATAGATTTCATCCTTGCTAAGCAAAGAAATTGTATTTTGACTTTGGTCCTGTGAACAATTGCAAAATCTCGCAGCAATGGCACAATGTTGCAAATAAATAATTTGATTTTTTAAGATTAAAGTTTTCTAGCCCGTAGTACGGGTTTGCTACCCCTCATAATTCTTTTTGATAATCTCGAGTTAACTAAGGAGACTCTTTGGATCATTAAAATAGCATCAAGAGTTCATTGATGATGACATAATTTAATCCAAAGAGACAGCATCATCAAACCATTTCACCCTCACTCGGCCTTGTCATCTTTCTTGAGGAGGAAAAAAGTGGAGGGGGTTAATTCAATTGATGCATCTTTCTTTCACTTCCATCTTAATCATCAAGGAAGGCTTCTAAGATATCTCATTCGTGATTGACAAAGAAAGCACTTGTTGGTGATCATTTCATTGTAGAGCCAAGAAAGAAGGATAACTGGATTCCAAAGAAAAATTACTTGATGAAACTAATCCATTCAAGACGTTGAAAAAATGTAAGATTCTATATATTTTGCTTTTGTCATTGTTGAGACGAAAAATGATTTCTTCTAAGAAATTATCAATGTACCCCAAGCGTGTCGAATAGGGAAAGCAGCATGATGTGTATCTGCGTGTTGAAATTATTTAATATTGGAAACCAAATTATACATATAAGACTTGTGTTGAGTGGAAAAAATTGAGGAAAAGATTGAGAGGAAATTGAAATATTTGTAAAGTTACATCCACCAAAACTTTCTTCATTACTCATTATCAAACTTTTTGGGGAAAATGGAATTCTTACTTTCAACACGAACATAATGAGATTACTGCATCTTTTATTATATGTATGAGCAACTTTCTAACTGCATTGTGATTGAGGGTAGTTTCAAAATCTTGCAAATGCTAAATGTCACTGTCAAATGACACATGCTAAAAAAATCTGGCCAACTTTAAATGAGTTTACCTCCTTTCAAAAGTTTGCTATTGGTAAAAAAACTGGGTTAATTGAAATAATTGGAATCTTCTCCAATTAATATTTTTAGCTCCGACAACTTTTGTCTTGTTTGCCCCAAAAACTTTTGAACCATCAGATAAGTACTTCAAACTATTGAATTTTACCTAAAATATGTACTTGTTACTCCCAACATTTACTACTTTGCTTAAGTTAAAGTAATACTTTTTGAATACTTGGTTGCATTTACTTCAAAGCAATAAATAGAGTAAAAGGATTTCAATCCTGAATATTTTCAATCAAAGCCTTATTCAACATTGGCATTGAAACTAAATCAAACAAAACAAGGAACAAAGTAAATAACTCCTTCGCGTTCAACTCTAAGATCTTTGGGATTCAAATTGAAAATATTTGCATAGCAAAATAAACGAAAGACAATAATGGGCCAATGAAAAAATGTAGAGCAGGTTGTAGAAATTGAAGAAATTGATTTTATTATTTTTAAAAATTGTGTAAAATTAAGAAATTGTTGAGATTCATCATTCACCCCATTCAATGACAAAGTACAAGTTCTTGTTGTCTTTATGAGTTAGCGTCTCATCTCAGAATCCAAGTTGGCATTGGAATTTGATTTAAATCCATGTCTTAAGATAAGAAGAAGAGAGAGGAATGTGAAATTAACTTAACAAATGATATAATGCAATTATCTACTTTTCACACAAAATTGAAACTTTAACCAGATCCTTTCTCAATGATTTTAAATACATTTCTAGTTTTGAAAATTACTCTTGAATATTTTCTCATTTCACTTTTCATTAAAAAAGTAAAACTTATGATATTAAAAATTTAAATGGTTCAATGTTATCTTTGTTTTCTATTCTTGTTGTGGTGCGGGTAGATTGCTTTTATTGAAAAACAAGAGTGACATGTATTGTCCCACAGTAGACAATTTAATTTGATTTTCCATCCCTAAACACAAAGTGAAACGAGTGTCACCTGCTGAACTTTCCCTCTTTCCTTGACACATCCTCTCAACATCTTAACCTTTAGGTTCCTTGTGTATGTAGTTTGTACCACAATTTATTTTAAAAGGTTCTTTGCCATAAATCCCAACTCATATTGATCTCCGTACAGTATTGCAAGTTGCAAAATTGATTTAAGAAAATTCCCCTTGCACCCTTTAAACCAAATGTGCATTGCTTACAAATCAGTTGGAAAAGCACTTAAATCAACCCCAACCTTTACATAGTCAAGCAAACAAGATATAGAGAAAGAAAAAAAATAGAAAGGAAATCTCGGCTAATCTGTGGTTTTTTCGATTGAAGATTTGAAGAAAGCCCAACTGATACTGTGATGGATGATAGATCGGTTTCGGTTTTGGCTTCGGCAGCCTCATTTTTTGACCACATTAACTTTCTCACATATCTGGGTGTACATTTAAGGTGTGTTGGGGTAAAGGGAAAGGTGGGTGAAGTAGTTGAGGTTGCGATGTTTGCTTTGTCGGAAGGGTGGATTGATATTGCTTTGAGATAAGGCTATTCGTTTCTTTATATTACAACCAGTTTACGATTCAGTTTGAACTTTAAAAAATCCATTTCTACACAACACTGAGTGTAAATACAAAATAATCACGTTTGATGCATCAGCTACTGAAAATAACTGAAAGGTTAAAAATGAACTAAGGAAAGTGCATTCTTCAAGAAACTTAATATTCAAATGTGATGTAATCCGTGATTTAGAGAAAGATTTGAGATTCACTCTTAAAACCTTTCTTGAATTTGCAAGAAATTGTAGAGTTAAACTGATTTGAGAAAAATGAGACTGGCTACATACAACGCATTACCAAATCAGCCATCTCTTTCTCCCAGTAGCGCATAAAGGGTGGAAACTAGCAGTTACAAACAGAAAGCTAAAATGAGACCATTAGCATGAGATGATAAAGGATAACGTCCAAGACATTTGAGAACGTTTGATTGCTTTGTTAGAATATTTGGGTAAAAATAACCCACATTAGAAAAAAAAGAAATTCTAAAATTTCCAGCTCCTGTTTTCTGTACAGTATTTGTATGAAATCTCAGATTGAGAAGAGAGAAGGATAGAAAATAAACTTGGATTCGGATGTTGGATGATGAAATAAAAGTGCGTCTATTCGCTTTGTTGGTAGGGTGGGTGAGAAAAGTTAAGTAAAAGTTAAGAGGATTTTTGTCTTTTTAATGGAAAATGAAGAGAAATGCAAATATCATTGAGAGATCCATATCGATTGATGACTTTTTTTCAAGATGATGCTCAAATGCACTGAAATAAACTATTTAGATATTACGGAGTAAAATGAAATGTATATTTCTGAGCACATGAGAAAATTTCATCAAATATTCTTGGTTTCCTGTGATTACATATTTCCCCGAAAGGTGCCCAAATTCTCCAATTTAATTGAGAAAATATGAGAAAATTAAATTTGCAGTAAAAGAAATTCAATTTACCATTGTTCTCCATCCCATGCAACTCTACAACCTTATATTACTGTAGATATAGGAAATTTAATACAACTTAATTGAATCCATCACAATTTCTCATAAGTTGGTAGAAAATCATTTGAAAACATTTTCAAAGCGTTGGGAGCAAAGTCCAAAAACTATTTCATTCAAAAACCTCGTGAAAGCATGCACCATTTCAATAAAATGTTTATACATATTGTTCTCTGAATCGTAAAATAATTTGAAGTCATCTTCCTTTTTCTCCAAACCTCAAAGTGTAACTCGACTTAACTTTTTTTTTCTTTTGTTGACATATTGACTCTTATGAAGCTTACTTTCAAACCGTCTAGTATTCATAGTCTAACATTTGTCTTTTTATAAGCAGAGCTGGGAAAATCTCGATTAAATGCTACGGGATTAGGATTAAGATTGAAATTAATCAATCCTCAATCCCTAATCTTAATCCCAATTTTCCGATGGTTAATTTTTAAT
>JAAOWG010000085.1:0-45910 GCA_036491945.1 Paranurophorus simplex
TTGTCAATCCACTGCTGGATGAAGGTCTCCCCAAGTTTACTCCAAGCTAATTTATCCAGTGCCTTTGTCTTCCAGTCTTCTCCAGCCGTTTTTATGATTTCAAGATTGTGTTATGCAAAAAATATTTTCACAAATTCTTTTTTTAAAAAAATGACAAGGAAAAAAAATTCTTTTGATATTCGTTAAACAAAATTTTTTTTATATGATTAGGGCCAAAAGCCATCCAAAATCTTTGAGAAAACAAAAGTAAAAATCCTCACAATCAAAATAATAAACCGCAGTAATCGGGTATAGCCAAGTAGCGACAGATTGCTGTTAGGTATCGGGTACTGTGGGATTGGGAACTGTGGGTATTGGGTATTGTGGGATTGGGTACTGTGGGATTGGGTATTGTGGGTATTGGGTACTGTTGGTATTGGGTATTGTGGGAATGGGTATTGTGGTTAAAATATCGCGCGAAGCAGCGCGCTGAGCGACTCCAGTTAACCACCACCACTTTCCCAGTTGTATACGGTTTAGTTTGACAAAATCTGAAACTTCCAGTGCAACTCCATATAGCCCGAGTCAGGGAATACTTTTTTAAAAATCGGTGGGGGTTACCTATATGAGTCTTTCCTCTTCGGAAACCTAACCTAACCTTAACCAAACACACCACAAAGAAAAATCTCACAATTTAAATTTTTGATAATTTACACAAATTTGTGTTGGCTAACCTACCAACCCGAACTGACCCCAATTGATCTGAATCATATTCTGAAAATGTATTCTCACAATACCAGTCTGATAAACACTAAGAATCAAGAAACAAATTTCGCAAAATAAAATCACAAGGGTCCCCCCTTGTGATTGTAGGGTGAAAATACTTTCGACAACCCCCACCGGTCATTGGGTGGACCGATCTGCCCCATGTTAGAACTTAACCTTTGCCTTGCCCAAATACGTATTGGTGCCATATTTCATCCAAATCGGTCCACCCGTTCGACCGCCACAGTGTCTGGGACGGACAAACAGACGGACAGACGGACGGAGATAGTGATTACATAAGCCCTGACTCAGGCTAAAAAGAAAACAATTCGACGACACGATGAGATTATTGTAAAGCATTGGAAGTTAAACCAAAGACTTTCTATTCAAAATTTAATTGAAGAAGTGATGTAAAACTATCATATAAACGTTTGAAATACCAAACTAAAAAAAGTACTGAAGAACGAATGATATCAAGACCGGAGCCCGAGCAAGAAACTTTGGTTGCAGCAATGCAATATCTAGCAAATATCTAGCAGGCAGCGTGGGCTACTGCTCACTCCAAAAATATTTAATCTGCTTTCCTAGCTCCACAGAACAGTTTTCCAATCGTCAACTGTCCCCACAATGCAGTTATTTTGATGAAAATAACTGCATTGTGAGTAAAGTTATTTCAATTCATGAGACGAGTATTGAAAATGATAAACAATAGATACTCGTACTGTATGGAGTAGGTAACAAGGTGTACTAAACACTTTGAACAACAAACCGATTGGAAAGATGAACAAGAATAAATTAAAACATTTTGAATTCAAAATCAAAATGCAGATTGTATTTATCTTATCATTGTATTTCCCAAATTGGGACTACTTGAGATTCCACCTATGTACATTTTACCCCTTGTTGATAAATAAATATAATGATAAATTTTCTGAAGCACTTAATAATGCATTAATTAGATATAGTAAGTTATATTTGAAGTACGTTTGAAGTATAGTAGTTTGACTTTCCCAATTTTGAGTGCAACAAACTACATTGGTATTGAATAATTGGATTTCTAACTTACAAGGAAAATGGAAATAACAAGAAAGCGAGAATACTGTCAAAATTTTTCCCAGTCTCAAACAGAAACAGTTACGAGGCTAGAAAATGGAAATTTTAATGAAACTAGGAACAAGAGTTCAAAGTTATATTTACATAAATTGTATATTTTTTCGTATACATTTTTTTTGCAGTGTTCAATCACGATACATGGAAACTGATGGAAAAAAAGGTTGCAACAATATGAAGACAATGAAGAGTGAGATATGTGGAACAATAAATCCTATGAAAGATGAAGCAGTCGATAAACTCATTCTACTTGAAGAACGCAGAAGTGGTCAACGATTACAACGGTAGTTGAAAGTTTTGAGCTGACAAATGTTATTGACGATAGTATTTATGCAGACAAATTCGATGTCTTGTTATATTTCTTGGATTAGGCGTAATTGGACTGGCTATCCTCGGCGTTACACAATACAAATACAGATTTTTGGATCCTGAACCCAAAATAGACCGTGAACGGCCTGACCCCGAAATAGACCGTGAATTTTGGAAAAGGAATGCTACACACGAGGTTACTACTGCACAAACTTTTGAACCAACACTTGAAACAACAGCGTCGACTAAGTCCATTTCAACTTTATTAACAACTAAACCAAATCCTGTTGTTGTTGCAATTGAAAGCATCCATTTGAATGTCACGTGTTTACATGATTTTACCAAAGTTGTAAACGCTACTCGGGAAATATCATTACACTCGGTTAATGAAATTGGTGAATGGGATTGGGATGAGGTACCAACAATTAGTTCTGAAATATCCCTTGATATACAGAGTTCTACATCAAATCTCCGGCATTTATGGAACTTGTTAAATTGGCTGCGTTTATCAATAGTTAGTATTTCAATTGATGCCGAATTTATCCATAAGGCATGTTCTTCAAGTAGTAGCAGTTTGCTCGAGCCCTGGAGATTTGAAGCGAGAACGAAACTACACCTACCCAAATTACATTCCATTCTATTGAAAAATATAAACAATTGCTTTTTTGAGGGGTGGCTGCAACATTTGAAAACTCCAAAAATTCACGAAGTAATTGTTTGTCATACAAATATAGAAGAGAATGATAATGATCCTAATCATTGGAGTAGAGTTATTCATAAACATCTTTTATCAATGGTTAAGAATCACAAACGGGAAAGATATAATGTAAAATGTGAATACAATTTAAAATGTTGTGCAACAATTTAGTATTTAATTACTTAATATTAATTAAATATTTACTTGATCTTACGAAGCAGTACTATTAGAATGTATGTACGTAGTCGCTAGCTAAAGATATTAAAGTATTGAGCAAAAATAAATGTTATATTACGTAACATAACTTTTAACACAATATTATCCACGTATGTAGTAGTCCAAAGGATTTGGACAGATTATGATTTTAAAATTTCAATAAAATATTTTATGCAAGCTTAGTTGTACTTTTACAAACTTCATATCTGACGTCAAACTTTCCATCATTATTCAATCCTCCGTCAAGTCCTTTGAGATTTCCAGATTTACTAAAAAACCCGTCATCCACAAGCTTTGGATGTGGAATGGATTTTTCTGTCTCCAACCATTTGATTGTATTTTCCCCAAATCCTAGAGTTCCAAATCCTGCATTTTTTCCAACACCGCCTAGAAATCGTGGCTCCCATTGGGTCTGTTGAAACTTCCATTCAGACTCTTTCTCTTCTTTGGATAGTTGTCGAATATACAGGATCTATTAAAGATTCACTTTATTCTTTACCCTTTCATGCTTAATTATTAATCCTACGAGAGAGATGATGTAAAAGAAATCAAAAACCATTCTTCCTGAAAGAGTAAGGAGACAGGTTGTGGAGTTGTAGAAATCTGGATGAAATTGAATGTAGCAACACAATCCAAGCATTTCAATGACAGCAAATCCAATCAATGCCCAACGCAATAGTTTACGCCATTCCTGTGTAATTCCCAAACATTGTTAAAGTCTTATTAATCCTGCTGGACTTACCCTTTCAACAGCTCTAAATACTAAAAGTGCAGATATCGTTGTGGCCAAGTAGTATAAAGCGTTCATAAATATAATGAGAATATCCTCAGACCCCTTAAGGAGCAGATTGGATTTTATTACAAGAAAAAATATGGATTCTTACCTGATTCAAATCCAAATCCGTTTTTCTGCTGTCCATGAAATAAGTTCGAAGTAGTACATGCGTTAATATTAAATGCAACAGCCTTGATACCCCTTCATACTGCAATAAAATAGAATAGCCTCACATTTTGTTTATCAATAAAATACTTACACTATGAACACTTGCAAAAAAATAACAAGCCCCTCGGAAGGATACTTTATGGATGCATAAACACCAACAAAATTCCACGCACATTTTCCCTTAAAAAAATTAGAAAATATAGAGAGTGTGTCTTCTTGCTAAAGATGAAATTGGAGATTGAGACCGGATTGTGTGAGACGGTAATGCAACGGGATATCATTGGCATTTGATCACAACAAGTTTTGAATTATAAACAGTAAAAGTTCATTTGGTCAGGTAGTGGGCCTCAAGCTAAAATCCAAAAACTCTTGACACCCAAACAATGCCTTGTTTATATGCTTTATTAAATACTCCTTTGTTGGGGATGGGATACATTAAAAAAATCCGTTACAAATGCATCATCTCCCAATTAAAAGCAGTAACCCACTCACATTTACCTTTGGCAATTGATTGATGGCCGGAGGGATTATAAAAATACTTTACAAAAGTTTTATTTATAAATTGAGAGAATACAATTAAGAGCTGCATGAGAATTGGATTTACACTCTGCCGATTAAATTGCCAAAGTGGTTGAAGGATTTCCCTGTTTTTTATCCCTTTTTGGTAAAAGGCTTTTATAATAAAGGAAAAGCAATAGAACGAATGCAGCAGCGGATAAATTAACGATAAAAAATTGTGCAATTTTAGCTGCTCTATAAACCCCAAATTCATCCCTCATAATGTATCTTCCTTCTTTAGAGATTCCATCAACATTGTCCCAACCCACGAGGGTCCCTGCACACTCCCAAAGTCGAAGGACAAGAACAAACACAGCTCCAAGTTTTATAACGCCGGATAATTTCTGGAAAATAAAATTTCCAATATTTCCCCCAAAACTTTGACTTACTTGAAATATTCCTTTGAACAGGAAGAATGCAAGGATGAAGGAAAACATGCAATAAACTGAGGTAAAAAATGCCCCAATAACTTGTGAACGAACAACCTGAAAAAAGAAGAAGTCGGTTTTATCATGAAAATGAATGTCTTCAAGACCTTACAGCACTTCCATATTTATGCCAGTTAAATCCAATGAGGAGGATTGAGAATATTAATTCCCAAATTTTGACAAGCACATCCAACTGCAATATATAATGATAATGAAGTGATGTGAGGGATATTGATTGCAAAGGATTTGATCTTACTGTAAATGCGGATGCAGCAAATATACAGACTCCCTGTAGTTTACTTGAATTCTCCATTTATTAAGGAAAAAGTTTGGAACTTTGTTTTATCGTTTTTCCTCATCTCTCATCTCTCGTTATTGCAATGAATTGGGGGCTGAATTAGTAAAAATCAGTGGGTTAGTAAGTTGACATACTTTTACTAATGCGTAGGCCAACCTAAAAAATCAGGGGCATGGGTGATGGTTAATAGATGAAAGTAAAGGCAATTTATACATCTCATAACTTTTTAGTTGTGGTTGGCTGCATCTGGTTGAGAAAAAACCGATGAGATTTGCATATATGCCACTCCAATCAACCCTTTGTTACTTTGTAATTACAATTTGTCACAAAGACAGCAAAGGATGAGAGTTGAACAAGATGCTTTAACGCTCTGTAAACACAGCGTCAAAATATGTTCGAGAAGTAAGAAGCGTCAAGACATCTTTGTTCATCTGAAGGCGGGAAAGAATTATTTGAAAAATTGAGAGGTAGCGGATCAAAATTTTTATTTGACTTAACATAAAACGTCCCTGATTGGAATGATGGAAGGGGAAGTGATATTTATTAAGGTAATCTTTAAGGGCTTTTTCAGTTTTATAATATTTTTGATAAGCAGGAACATAAGGTTGTTGATGAAGATGATAACATGGAGGAGGGGGAGGTGTTTGAAGGACCACCGGAAGTGATGGGAGAAGAGGCTGCAGAAAATGATTATGAAACATTAACTGATGATAGTTCCGACACCAATAATACAATTGAGGGAATAGACGAGGGGTTGGAGAATTGTCACTGTGATGATTGCACTCTCAACATGGGATCAGTCCTTATTGGAGCACTAGGTGGTCCAAATTGGAAGATGGAGGCTTTAGCTTTATCCATATCCTGGGCAATCGTTGCTGCAGTTCTCTACTATTTTTTTTATTAGACTTCATAACCTTGTAATAAAGTGATGTGAAATTCAAGTTAAAGATTGGCCATGCTTCTTCCATTCATTTCTAGCATGTTGGGAAGCAATTTGGATGAGGATGGATTCCTATATTGTAAAGAGTAAACTTGTTTGGGATACCTAACCTAGCCTAACCTAATTAGTAATGCTTCGCAGGTGCTCAAACAGCTTTACCATCATAATGCAGCGAAAGAAGTGAGATGCTCTTGCATTGAATCTATGCCTTTTAATTGGGGACGTGTCATAGTGTCAAGTTTTAATAAGTTCTCAACCTACTGTTTGCAATGAAATCAATAAATATTTGCATCCTCATCTTTATTCCAATTGCTGTATCAAATATATCAACTGGTAACACAGGTAATTCAAATCCAATGTCATTGCCAAACTCAAAATAATGTTTTTCATTACGTGTTTCCACATATTATGTAAATAACAAAATCAATAAATGTAAGTTGAGTTTGTAAAATCCTATCATTCCAGGGATCCGGATCCCTGCGGAATTTGAACCGCAAGAACGAACCTACATGATTTGGCCATCAGAGGAAGCTCGTCGATGGTCTGGATCAGAATTGTTTTTGACCAACCTCAAACTTGAAATCTCACAAATTGCTAGAATTATTTTATCCTTCGAACCATTGACTTTAATAATTGATCCCACTCAAGAACATGAAATAGCAAAGTTCTTTAGCTACAAGGAAATTGCAAGGTTTTTAGTCCTACGAGTCCCAGTGAATGATATTTGGTCAAGGGACAGCCTTCCTGTGTTTGGAAGGCAAAGGGACGGCACCCTTGTTGGCATTGATCTCAATTACCACGAAGTCTGGAATGGACAAATGCATCATTTTGATGCAAACCTATCAAAAGTGGTGACCGAGAAGTTAGGGATCCCTCGCCTCTCAACCACCATAAGGGCGGAGGGAGGGGCCTTAGAATTTGATGGAGAAGGAACCCTATTAGCCACGGAATCAAGCATACTAAATACCAATCGCAACCCACATTTTGCTTCTAAAAATCAGCTTGACGAGGAGCTGAAAAGAGTTTTTCAAATTTCCAAAATTATTTGGTTTAAGGGAGCTTACAACACCAATGATTCAACGAATGTTCACATTGACTCGTTGGTACGATTTGTAAAACCGGGTGTGGTCCTTGTTGACGGCCCACCAAGGAATTATCATTGTCCCACAGAATGTGAGGATTGTTGGAAGGAGGTGATAGAGCTCTTGAAACATGAGGTAGATGCTCGTGGAAGACGACTTCACTTTTGCACAATTCCACAACCCAATCCAACAAAAATTTGGAAGACTGTATCAAATAATTATAGTAATGCAGCGGTGTTTAGTTATGTCAACTTTTTGATCCTTAATGGTGCCGTTTTGGTACCGCAGTTTGGGGATCATGAAGCTGATTTGGAGGCTGTCCAGATTTTGAGAGGGTGGTTCTTTGACAGAGTAATTGTACCAGTTGCTGCTCTTCATATTGGGATGGGGGGAGGTGGGGTTCATTGTATAACTAGAAATCAACCAGTGTCAACCACTTATTAGGACACAGTAATTGCAATTAAAGTCATTGCTTGGTTTTCAATAACATTTATTAAATTCAGCGTCTTTGTACAATGGAAAACTAATTAATCATTTCTTCTACCATTGTTAGCACTCTGGATAAAATCTGATCACTTGAAGGTGTTTTATTAACTAGAGAACAATTATTTGTCGAATTTTGGGATGAATCATCATTTTGATCAAAATTGAGTCTCATTTTAACTAGATTAATTAAAACGGCTAATGTTGGTTCACAAAAGAAAAGTTTAGTATTACTAGCTAACTCATATAACCCTGATTGATCAATATTTAATTTTTTATCAAGTTGTGGTTTAATCAAGCCTTTGGATTCGTTGTTGAGAATATACTGTTTGACTGTCTTTGCAAAGGTGACGGCTTCGTAGTACATGTTCATTTCACTTTTATCAAATAGTCTTCCTTCTTCATCCTGAAATATTTCATTTCTATTTACATTCATGTTACCTCGCACTTACGTCTGGAGCATCTTCTGTCACAATTTCAAAGTCATCCCTGAACATTAAACCTAAAAGTACTGTGAATCCTTCCAACGGATAAGGTTTAACAACTTTTTCAAAAAATACAGAAATCAATTTTTCTAAAGATTTTCTATCACAATACGGCCTCTCGGATTCTGCAATTTTCAAGTTAATTATTGATCTAATCTGTTCTTCATCATCTTGTGCTAGTTTAAATATAGCTATCCAAATCTTGCATTGTTCGATTACTACAAATATAAATTGAAAAGTTAATTTCAAAAGCTAATTTCAAAATAAAAACAAACTTGAATACTTGGTTCCATTCAATGGAACTGAAACACTGTTTGCTGCCCCATAACGCAGATCGTCATCCATAGAAGAATCTGTCCATTCCAACAAAGTCAAGGACCAGACTCTTTGATCAAACTGCTCAAAATAAAATAAATATATCTTGGCGTTTAAAGAAATGCAAGATATGTAATGTGATTTATACCTCTGCCAATTCCATACTTGTTTCAAGGATCAAAGTTGAAAGAACAATCATGGCATATCGCTTATGCTCATTAGTTGCAGCAACTTCTGCTGTGCAAATGTTAAAGAATCGTTTCTTTACATGTTGGATCAAATGTTTATCAATTTCTTCGGATTTCAACCACATATCGAATACACTTGAAGTTAATAAACTAAAAAATTTCAAAAACGTTAGGTGTAAAACTGATTGACCTATATAATTTTCATTCAGATTCAAGTAACACTTTATCACTGCATCGAACAAAGATATCGCCTCTGCACTTGAGTTGGTTGACTCAAAAATTTCAATTAACAATGCTGAATGTTTTTCATTGCTCAAATATTCCAGTAATTGTTCAATCAAACTGAGATTTTTATAGCAAGTAAACCACTCGTACAACACTTTAAACAAGTTTTGAGCAGTCTTGCTGTTGTTATTTTCAAATGTATACAGTATGACTCCTTTTGAAATTGTCGAGTCGGCAACAAGAAGCCCAGGTATTGAATTCCTTTCTGAATAGTCAAAAAACAGCTTGCCATATAAATTGACCAACTTTTCAAATAAACTTGTTAAAGTTGGATGGTTGAAATCTTCAAATGATAAAATAACTTGGGCTATTGATTCAAAAATTGTAGGGCATTTAAAATGAGAAATAAATTCAGTAGTAATGAGCTGGCCTAGTGATTGAATTACAGCTTCGTTCAAAGAGGATTCCTTATTCAAGTATTTTATCATTGCAGTAATCTGGAAATAAATTGTTAAGGTTATTTTATTTGCAAATGGACTTTTAACATGCATGTGTTTCTTACCTGGAGTAGATTTCCGTGTATCTCATTTAAAGAGGTTTGACGCAAATCCAATCCACAAGTTTCGTTTATGACAGTTAAAAGTAGAGATGTGTCATTTGGCCCATTCAAGAATGGAATTATAGATTTTGCAGCTACTTTTCGCACCTCTATATCAGGACTTGCAGCACATTGTCTGAGTTTCGGTAAAAATTCAGATAACTTAAAATGCTCATCTTCTACTCTTCCAGCAGGTGAAAATGACGACAGGAGTAAAAGAAGATGAAAGGTGAATTCAGATGGATTTACAGTTCCTCCGATAGAAGAAAATCCCCCAAGGCAAATGTTTAATTCTTCCAGCAGGAAGTCATACATTTGCGGAAATTTTCGAAAAAAAGTGGGTGCACTCATTAAGTTTAGCTTGGGTCCAAAAGTTCTACGAATTACGGCGCTACATAGAAAAAAAAGAATAAGAAAAATATCACAAAAAAAGAATAACAATTTATAAGAATAAAAGTAATTTAAGAAATTACCATACCCATATAACATAAGACCAGCATTTCGTTCCTTTAATCAGAAATTTTATTTTATTTAACAAATAGAAAACAATTTGTCCCTGAACTTACCATCCAAGACTCGGATTTCAGTCCACGAAAACATGTTCTTAAACCGTCTGGTACAAAGGACATCATTGATTTTGAAAAGTTAGCGTCCCGAAATAGTCCTCGTAATACATTGATTGCATGAATCCGAACGGCTGAATTTTTAGGGGATTCATCTTTCACAAATAAACGCTTAACCCAGTTTGATAAAAATTCTGAATTATGACTTTCAGCAGACAGTAAAGCCTAAAATATGGAATTATCAAAACTACATAGTATGCTTTTTTTAAATACTAAAAATTATATATAAAATTCTCACTTGAAATATGAATGGCAGCCCAGCACTTCTTCTAGTGATGCATTTGGCACTCATGTGTTCTTCATTCATTGCGTCGTTCAACCATTTGGACGGCAGTGAACAAAGTTGTGAGTTTGAGGATCTTAAAAGTTAACGATTTACCATTTACATTACGTTACAAAAAAATTGCAGCTACTACAGACTTACTTCCATAGTCTGGACGCTACTGTTTTAAATGCAACAAATAATTGCTCAAAGACACCTCGATGCATCAAATTTTTCAAAAGATATAACATACGTCCTCCAATCAAAGTCACTTGATCAATGCTTAGGACGAATTCACCAGGTTGAATAACTTTTTTAGAACTCTCTCCTTCCAACGGCAGCAAGATGCACATGTCAGCAAATAGCAGACAAATATCTCGCATACTTCTCCATGAGCAACATAGCAACATTTGTGCAGTGATTGATCGTACTACGTGGTTATTATCTGGGGATGAATCCGGAAAATCTGGAAGAAAACCTTCAGGAGCTGCATTGCCCAACAGAGGAAATAGTATCTCGACATATTTCAAAAACAATTCGATCAATTTTTCAAAATACTCTTTATACAAAGGGGGATTATTGTAGTAGTCTTCAGTATCGTTAAGAATCATTCGAATACATCTAATAAGGCCGTACATTGGTCGTTCACAAGATATTTTAGTGAGAGAACTGGATAAAATGGCATTGAATGTGTCTTCCAACTTTTGGAAGAGTATATTCAAAATGTTCCATGCAGAATACTTTGATAGATTTGTTTTCTTCATAAGAAGTATTACAAAATATCTTGCAGAAATTGAATCAGGGGGCTTTACACTCTCACATAAAGTCATTGCTTCATCAAACAACGAATCACAAGTTTGCTCTTCCTATGTATTTATATACATTAAAGCATGGATGATACATCAATTTTTTGAAGCTAAATCACTCACTTGAAAAGCAGGAATTGGTAATTTGATTAAAATTTCTAGTGCTCGACCCTTGTTATATTCATAAGAATCAAGGAGCCAGGACAAGTACTTTATGTTTGAATTGCACGATTGGACGCCAAATAAGGAAATATCCTCAAAAATTGTAAATAGTTCAAATAAGCATTCTAAAGCTTGGCATCTGCGTCCAAAATTCGATCCAGGAAAAAGACCTATAATAATCAGATAAAAGTTTATTAATAATCTTGCTGCAAATTTTAATGTGATTTGACGAGACTATATATTTATGTTTGTTTAACAATACCTTCTTCGTCAGTCAAGAAAATCCACAGCCATTTTAAAAAATCAGAATATTCGTTCAACAGTTTTGAATCGTTATTACGCTTTAGTAAAGCCTGACTATCTTTCAATCTTAGTAGAAGCTATAATATAAAAAAAAAGTTATGTATTAATCATCACGATCAAGTATCTAATATGTACCTTTTTAAAATATGAAGTAAATAATTGTCGAAAGGCAGGATGCTGGCTAACCAAATTATGCTTTAATAAGATCTTAAGAGAGTCTAAATCACTCTCTACAATAATTTCAGTTGTTTTCTTTGTCTCAACAAGTAGGGAGAATGTAGCAAGTCTTATTTGAGGACTTTCACTACAACTCCAAGAATCAAGTAATTTTCTAGGGATAAGACCACGAAATGTGTCTTTGGATTGTGAAATCATATCCAACAAATCTACTTTTTGTCCAAGTTCTGAACCAATTTTCAAAGTTTCCACAACCAACATGGTGCACTCCATAATTTCAACTTGAGAAGAACCAGTCGAGTTCATTTTATGCAATACAAAATTCAGTAACGGCTTCACCATTACTTGATAATTTGATTCACCCTGCTTGGAATTTAATATTGAGCTCAAAATATATTTTTTCTGGGACCAGTTCGATTCAATGTTGTTTTGAGGATTTTGATGAAATTGAGTTTCAAACAGTGGAGACAACCATCGCTTCTCCCAAACAGAAAGTTCTTGACCATCGAAATCATAAAACATTAGAGATATGTAGCACTCGGTTGTAGCATTTTTACAAGTTTTCGGAGCTGTAAGCAATGAAGTTGGCATATTTTCATCCAAAGTCAAAACTCTAATTGATTCCTTTGAATTTCTGGATACACAAGCCAGCCCAATCCATTTAATATGATCATCTTTGGTTAAAACTTTTCTCATAAGGTTGAGCACCAACTGCGGGTCAAGTCTTTCATACATTTTTGTTAAATGTCCAAGAGCACTCCTACAACTATTTTTTACTGCATCAATATGTCCAGGAATATAACTAAATATGAAGAACTCCATTTGACGGAATAAGGGAACAAATTTTTGCAGAGTTGACATTGGTGTTTTTGGAAATGCCAACTTTTCTACCAGCATTTCAAGTACTCTGGCACTTCCGAGATTGATAGACTCCTGGGTTCTATAAAGAATATAAAAAAATATGATGAGCCGCAGGTGTACCAACCACCTTATAAATGATTTCAAATACCCATGATCAAAATCCAGTACATGCTTTCCTATTGCAAATGCCAACTCCCCAAGAAGCTCCTCTTCATCCTCAACAGGATCTATGGCCCCTAATATTCCAACCGCAATGGCAAGTTTGTTTACATCCTTTTCCGCTACTTGTTTAATTTGAAGAACAACCCTTCTCCTTGTTTCAACATTGTCCTCTTGTTGGAACAAACTTTTAAAAAACTTGAAAACCTGGTTCTTCTCCCCTTTATATTCATACATAACTAAATGATACAATGCTAGTCCAAAATTGCATCGGATATCTAGTCCAACGTTGACGGGATTGTTCATAAAGTTACAAAACCTTGTGGTCAGTTCATCCAAAGATTGTTGACACGTTGAATGAGGAAGTCCTCTCTTCAAAAAAACTAACGTTGTCCTCACCCCTTTTTGTAGAATTCCCAACTGTTGTGGATAAAACCTTATTAGTTTCGTTTCAAATACCTCTGACCACTTGTGTTACCACTTGATGATGTTCAAATCCCGCAGAAGATGAGGTGATCAACTCCTTCAAACGTTTTTCACAATGGCCAAAGACGCAGGTCCCCAAGTACCCATAAATTAAGGGTAAATTCCCAACAATGATTCCATCCCACACTCGATCTTGAACTAAGGGCCCCTCTCCCAGGGATTTGAGGATAGTTAAACATTTTAAAATGCTGTCATGATCTGTTTGAGTTGTAAAACGTTGTAAAAGCTCCTTTACAAGGGTCCTTATCTTGTCCAAGTCTGGAGCCCCCTCAATTTCCTTTATCCTTAGGAAAAAAAGCCTTGAATAATGAAAAAAATGGTTTCATCAAGCTTACGTTGACTTAATTTGTGCTTCGCTGTGTTCACTTATCCATAAATTTCTAAGCTTATCTTCAAGCTCCATGAGGTTTTTTTGTATGTAAACGTGTAATGAGAATTTTGATTGCCTCCACACGGCTCAGTACTGTCTGAGAATAGTTGAGACAAAAGTGCTCTTTTTTGGTACAAAAAACTTTAAGGACCGTTATATATTTCTTTCTAAGGGTCTTCTTGACAATGGGGGACTCGACGATAAGACTTTCTTGGTACAGATCAAATGTAATTGATAATCGATGGAAGCAGGATGTTTTACCTCATGGAGAAGTAAAAATATAATAGGGATTTGATGGATTTTTACTTGTAATTTGAAGGGTCTGTATTTTTGTAGGCTGAAGTACCCTTAGATGATATTCCATCGGATGGAGATCAAGCACCATCACTAACTCCTAAACAACAGGATAAAAAATGGCAGGATGTGGGCCTTGCAAGTTTGCTTTCCTCGGCTCGATAAGCCATGAGCGGCTGGATAAAAGGGGATGGATATTAACGGCTAGAAAGGCTCCTTTTTGTTTTTTAAATGCAAAACGTTTGGACATGTAGAATAGGACGTTAGAGGATTCATCTAATAGGTTGATAATAAAGCTTGCATAGGGAGTACAAAGGGGCTATGATTGTTTTAATTTAATTTGAATAAATTATTTTGTAATCTTTTGGAAATTCCTTTTGAACCAAAGTCATTAGAGGTGAGGTGAAGATAAGGAAGAAACAAATATGAAGATGAGATAAATATCAATTAGGAATAATACGATAACAGCCCCTTTACTCCAAAAACAGCTTTTCAAAGTAACAAAATGAACAAAATGTTGAGGTATCAATTAATTTTTGGATTTTGTTTGTTTGGAGCTATAACAAGCTTGGTATTCTCCAAAGATGAGGATGAGGTGAAGGAGGAACGTTTGGAACTTTTGGAAAGATTTGAATATGGTATGAATATGGATGCACAGAACTTTGATTGGTTTTTTTAGAAAGGTTGAGATTTTATCGTAAATCTAATTGTTTTTTGTGTATAGGACCCCCAATCCTCATTGGGGGTCTGTCGGATGAAGAAATATCTTATGAGGTTGGAAGGACGCTACGTTGTGCTGCCATTGGGAGGGACGTCGCCGTAGCCTGGGAATATTATGGAAAACCCTTAGCACCTGAATTTTTAAAAGAATCTCAAGATATTATGGAGGAGGATGAAGAAGCTTATCAAAGGGTTTATGAGGAATTGAAAACCATTGGGAATTCAATGGAAGTATTCAACGCTACTACGACAAGGTCTAGTAATAACGAGATACAACAGGGGACCACCCAACATCCTGATTTAGACATTGTTTGGGTGGATTTACAACTTCCAAAGTTAAACAATGCAATTTATGGAGAACTGGAATGTGTTGCAGAGAATGATTATGGGGTGGTATCAAAATTTTATAGTGTCGTACACAATGGTGAGGGATTTATTTATGGAGGTTTTGGAGGAAAGGCTTTTTTTGATGGTTTTCATAGAGAATTCTTCAATTTATATGAAACTACTGAGAACGTTTGTTGCGGGAGTGGCGTTGCTCCTTTCCATCTCATTGTATCGCTACATCCTTTGGAAAGGGGGTCAAAAAAGGAAGGATAGATATGAGACGTTGAGTCAAAATGAGATGGAAATTATTGAAACATTTAGGAATGGAGAAGGGAGGTGTCCAAACGCTGAAATGGAAATGCAACGGCTGCAGGAAATTCATGAAATCAATTGCTGGGTTGATTTACACCCTTATAATCAAGGGAAAGAGGTTTTGAGTGAAAACTTTAAAATTTGTAAGGGGATGCAAGATGAAAAACATGAATCATGAAAATTAAACAAACACATTTCCTAATTGTAGATGAGGACAATGTTTTGCAAAGGGGAGAATACGGGGTCCTTGTAAAAGGGAAAATAAGATGTCCAAAAACCATGAAGTACAGCACCGTTGCAGTGTTGATTGCACAAGAGGATGATGAAATTAGTCAGAGTTTTATAAGCGTCTTAAAACAACTGAAGATTCTTGCCACCTTACCATATCATTTGTGCATTGTAAATCTACAGGGGGGATGTACAACAAAACTTTACAAGAGTTAGAAGCCACGCATTTCTTGAACCTTTTTTAGACTAACGTGATTTTATAGGGCAAGCGTTTTTATTCTTGGAATACTGCGAGATTGGACCATTGGATGAATTTTTTGACCAAAATCTTTACAAGCTTTGTAAAATGAGGAAAGGCAAGGAAAAGGGGAACCGTTGTAGAACGTACGTAATTTTATTTATTATAAAAATAGCAATAACTTACAAAAGGGGAAGGCCCAGTGTTGCAGATGAGAAGAAGCCAAAAGCTCCCTCCAAGGTCCCTAAAACAGGAGTTGTTGAAAAATCATTTAAAATCCCCATCACCGTCGAAGACTTGATTGTTTGGTCAGCCGAGGTAGCAGAAGGGATGAAGTTTTTACACAAGAATAACATAATTCATGGGAATTTATCCACATCTTGTATCTACTTAACCAAGGATTTAGTTTCAAAAGTTGGAGGAATTGGATCAAACGCAGCAAACGTTGATGCTTCATTGTACATGGATGTTGGGGACTATGGCTCTATTATATTATGGGAAATATTTTCATTAAGGAAACAACATTTGAATGCTAACCCCTTATTGGGGCCTCAATATTCAACAATGGAAATGTAAGATTTAAACATTTTATAAAATGTTTTTCACAACCAGTTATGTATTTATTTCAGCACAACAATAATCCAAGCCTGTTGCTCCCCCATTCCAAACCATAGACCTGATTTTATAATGTTAGCAGATAAATTCAGAGTTGTACTAGAGGAATTATAGATATGGTGTAAAAAACAATTAAATTACTATTAAGCACAATTGCATTGATTCAAGATCATTGAGATGAATGAATGAATACACAGTAATCCGGGAGTTTTACACTGCAAACAATAGCAAAGCTTTTTCTTACAATGTCCGAATTAATAACAAAATACTTTAAATGTATTCATCAAAATCAATTGGAAGCAATCCAATCCATCCTCTCCTCAAACCATGGTCCAGTGTCAGAATTGATTTTAAAGAAATCTGGAGACACGGGTCTACATTTGTGTGCAAGATTAGGGCCAAAGTACCTCAAGATGTTGAGGTACTCAACAACATGGGAAATATAAGGCTTTATTTTTTAATTAGTTTGATCCAGCCTCCTTGTTCAACATGGTGGAAACATTGAGCAAATAAACGCTGAAGGAAAGACCCCCATCCACGATGCCGCACAATTTACTAATCTTCCAATACTACAATACCTTATTGACCAAGGTTGGGTTTAATAGTTTGAGGGGGATGAAAACTAAACTAAACGTTTGTTTAGGTGGGAATGTTAACGTTGTAAAAAGAGGGGATTGGACGCCGCTGATGTTGGCCTGTACCAAACAAGATGAACGTGTAATATCTCTGTTACTTGAGTCTGGTGCGGATGTTTTTTTTGTGAACAAGGATGGATGGAATGCCCTTCATATTGCGGCCAGAGAAGGGAATGTAAAAATAGTACAAATCCTGTTGGACGCTGTACCTCCAAATCAAAGAACGTTGTTGATCAACGCCAAGAGTAGGAATGGTAGGAAACCGTTGCACACTGCAGGTAAAGAGAAGCATTACATTGCAAATCCAAATAATAAGATGAGAACGTATGTATATATTTTAGTGATGCATGGACGGGTTGAGGTTACTCAGTTTTTGGCTGAGAGGACTCTTGATTTATTAGAAGTAGATAATTGTGGAACAAGTCCACTAATGGATGCATGTCGTTTCGGTTTTATCCCAATAATAACTCTTCTTTTAAACCAGAGTTCATTGGATGGGTTAAAAGAGGTAAACAAACAGGGACAAAATTGTCTGGATATTGCCGCAGAAGCTGGACAAAGCCATGTTGTAGAAGCATTAGTTGGATTGGGGATGGATGTAAATTGTTTGGGATGTAGGACAGGGAGGACGGCGTTGCATTGGGCCGTTAAGGTATATAAATAAAGTAATTCCCTTTTATAGGATTTGTTCCAAAGGAAGGACAAACTGATACGGTTGATCTCCTTGTAAACAAATTATTTGCTGATTGCAATATCCAAGATAATTTTGGGAGAACGGGTAGGTTAATGTGGAAAGTGGGATTGAGGAAAGATAATAATAATGTATGTATTTATTTCCAGCCCCACAGCTTGCCACATTACTTCATCATCCAAAGATCCAAGGTTTATTCAAGTCATGAAATAATCCAAGTTTCACTTTCAATCAAATTGGATGTGCATGCGTAAAAAAATGTTTACTTTGTTAATGGGAAGGTGTGTGGTTATGTAAATAGAGGATAAAACCCTTGCAGAGCCACAAATGGGAATGATTGCATGAATATTCAAAGTTGCTTATATTTGCTAATAAAAAAAGAGTCAAAGGATTTTATGCATAGTTAAAAATTTCTTTCCGGTACAACACAACCTACAAAGCTGTGATTAATAAGAGTGTGTGGGATAAGTTATTAAAATTTATGTTGGGACACGCACTTGACAAAGTAGAGCAACAATGAAGGATTTCACAGATTTTTCCTTGTTTTTAATAAATTTCGTCTTTAATGTGTACCTAGCAGTGGGAGGGGTGGTCCTAAAGATAGTGATGCCTTTAACAAAATATTTGGTGAAGAGGAAAATAAAATCTTTTGGTCTAACTATTAATGGGCCTAGGGATATTGATCCTCAGGTAAAGGGAATTAATCCCAATATAATGCAACTGTTTTTTTTGTAGATAAAGGATGAACAAATCTATATAAAATCCGCACTAGAAGGTGAGACAGGGATGTATGAAAGTTATGTTGAGGGGCATTGGAGTAGTTCCAACCTTGTCCAAACCTTTGCGACCTGCATGTCCACAAGAAGGACCAAAGACATACTCCACCCATTAAGTTGGACTTTAAAATTCTTTAATTTACAAAAGGGTCAGAGGGTATGGGAGGTTGGGAAAGAGCATTATGATGTTGGTATGTATAAGCCTTTTTTTGGTGATTACAACTTTGATCAAATAGTTGTTCATTATTTAGGAAATGAGATTTATGAAGGAATGTTGGGAAGTACTATGCAATACACTTGTGGCTATTGGGAACAAGCGGGGGAAGGAGAGCTGGATAAAGCACAATTAGATAAGATGAGACTAATTGGAGAAAAGCTGCAATTAAAAGAGGGGATGAGAGTGCTGGATGTTGGATGCGGCTTTGGAACGTTGGCGCAGTACATTGCAACCAATTACAAGGTAAAAGTAGTGGGATGTTCTATTTCAAAAGAACAAACAACGTATGGGAAGGATATTTGCAGTAAGAGTGGGTTGGATGTGGAATTTTTGATTCGTGATTATAGAGAATTGGTCAAAGGTAAGGATTATGTCTATAGTTGATGAAATGTTTTGGGGAAAAAAGTTAAAAATAGTTGATTTCGATAGTTGAAGGAGAATTTGATCGAATTGTAAGCGTTGGGATGTTTGAGCATGTTGGACCACATAATTATGAAGAATTTTTTAAAATTATGCGTCAACTCTTGAAACATGATGGATTGTTTCTGTTACACACAATTGGAAATAACTGCCCCCAGATGCCTTGTGTTAGGTAAGCAAGTCAACAAAAAGGATGTATGTTGCTCTAACAAAACCGTTTAGCGTTTGGCTTCACCGCTACATATTTCCAAATGGAGTTATCCCTTATTACATGAACCTTTGCAAGGTCTGTGTTGAAATGTTGAAATGGGTTAAATTTGTAACCAAAATTTTAGGCCATTGAAGACCTCTTTATTATAGAAGACTGGCAGAATTTTAGCTATGATTACGCTAAAACAATAAAATGTTGGAGAAGGAATTTTGAACGCTCTTGGACCTCCTCCGGCTTGAACAAGTTATATGGAGAAAAGTTTTATAGGATTTGGACAGTGTACTTGAGCCTAGCTGAAGCTGCATTTAGCACAAGATCATTTCAATTGTGGCAAATCGTCCTTAGTAAGGATGGAATTGTGGGAGGCTATCAAACTAAACGTTTGAGTTGAATTGTTTATAATAAATAAATAAATAAATAAATAAAATTGCATGCATGTACAACCTGGAAACAAATAGTGCAATTCGCATTTTCCTAATGGGTTGGTCTCCCTTTAAGAGTTGAGAGTTGAGACGTGTGAGGCGAGGAACGTCAGTTAAAACTTGGGAGTGGAGAGAGTTAGTCCGTGATACCATAAATACCCGGGTATCCAATACAACTAGACCGGATAAAGGATTTTCTTAATTGGTTTTCTCTACAATTCCTCCAGGACATTACTTTCTCTTGAATAATTTTTAATCTTGTAGACTTGTAGCATCCTTACCAACGGGTTGAACTGTTTGTTGCAAAAAGTGTGTAAAAAGTGGTGATTGTAGTATTGAACTGGCTAAACATATGCTAAGCAAAATGATTAACACTTACTAGACTTTTGTTCTGCAGCCAAAAAAAAAGAGTTGAAATTGTGCCACAACTTGAAAGGTTTTAAAATGTTAAGGTTAACCAGATCCACACATTGCGTGTTTAAATGGAAAGTGGGGCAGTACTGAGATTTTGAAAATGAGAGTTTCGCATGGCTCACAACTTGTTGATTGTGCTTATTCCCAATAGCAATTCCAACCCATTTCTCATCTCCTTTTAAGAAAGAGGAGAAAGAACAAGGAGACAGTGCAACTGACAGAAAATATGCCAGCCTACCAACCTGTTTATGACGCCTGAAATAATGGAGGAGATGAGAGACGTGTTAATTAATTCAATTAAAGATGGAATGGATGTCCCAGATTCTCCTGCAGAAAAAGATGAGAAAGATGAAGGAAAAAGTTGTGAAGAGTCCTCCCCCTCTGGTGGTTCTACAGTTACACCCCCCTCCTTAGGAAGCAACGTAGTTATACCAGAGATAAGAACAAAGAGCATTGAAAGGACGCTGTACCCGTTGGTGCAACAGGTTTTAGTTTTTTTTTTGATCCTCTTGTACCATATGGCTTGGGATTTTTTTTATGGTTTCTTTTTCCCTAAAAAAAAGAGTCTAAAGGATTATTTACTTTGGTGAATCAATATTCCCTTCGTGTCAAGAGAAAGATGGGATGAGTCTTTTTTATGTTCCACGAGGGAACTGAGGGAAGGGGTAATGATGTAAAATTATGTGTAAACCAAGGCTTTTTTTGGGGAAAACACTTTGTAAATTGAATTTAAAGGATTTGATTTCCTTTTGGAAGTGAAAGCATCTACAATAGTAATAGTGTGGTCAGCGTTGTGGTCCTTTTTTGGGGAAATCAATAATAGAGAAAGTATATAAAGTGTGGGGTGATGAATGGGGTTGGTAATTGATGGAAAGTGGTGTTTCATGTTGAATTATATGACGATTCTTCAAAGACAAGAGTACATATAATGTTAATTAGAATTTTTCATAAACATCGTTTTTTTGACGTGATAAGATAAAAAAAACATGAAAAAATACTTGTCTGTTAATGGAGTTTTTTTTATTGATTCTTTTTCCAAAGATGGGAATTCAATGCTTTGTGTTTTTCTTGTGGAAGTTGAAGGTTTTGAAAGGTGCTCAAGGTTTCTTGTTATGATCTGTATATGAATCAGGATGGAAACGGGAAATTGAGTTCCCAAGATTCCTTTTTCTTGCAATTCATACAAGTAATGTCATGTAGGGAATAATTGATATTTTTCCAAAGGATTCAATAGCAATTTCCTCTACAATCCTTTCTCCTCAAATGTATGTCTTCCTCTTCTATTTATGTCTTCTTTGACATTGCATTACTCAAAGAAATGCAAATTTTGGAGTACGTTGAAACTGATCATGCTTTACATTATAAAGTCCAAAAGTGTATGGATGTAGTGCAAACAGCATTGGGGGGTATTGAGTTCATACTTAAACCAAAATAAGATTGTTTATCATCCTGTCATAATTATTTAAACAAGTAGCTCAAGCCAGGATGGGAAAAGAGTAGATTTTCTGAAGAGGGGAAATTAAGATATCAACATTTCCTTATCTAATTATCTATACGCACTACATACATACATATGCAAATACAAAGGTGGTAGTGGTGGTTAACTAAAAAGGAGTGATAGTTTCAAAACGCTGTCATTTCTTTGGTGCCAACGTTCCAGCACACTTCAACTTTCTAATCTCCAATATATTTTTCATAAGTAGTTTTGGATTTTGTAAATACTTCATTTCCTTCTATAGGTAATTAAGGTGCATCATTTTGTAGCAATATTTAGTTTAACTTTTGATCTAGATTTTTTTAAAATGCCCACATATTCAAATTTAACTGCGATAAATACAAAGAGGGATTCATTAAGTAGACGTGGACATCTCGCATTACCCGTTGAACCAATATTAGTAGTCGATCTAGAAGCAGAGGAAGAGGATACAGTTACGAATGGTTCAGGAGGAAGTCCGGTTCGTTCAGCATCTCCTTTGCAATCTGCTACTCAAGAAACCCTAAAAATCTCAAGGACAACACAAGCCAACTCTGAACATTCAAGTAAGAAATGCAAGCGTTGTGAAAGTATCAAGGAACTAACAAGGAGAGTTGCTACCGCTGCGTTGAAGGCTTTTAAAGATTCCCAGGATTCAAGAAACCCGATAACACAAGCAAAAGTTATTATTACAATTCAGTCTTGTCCACCAGATCATGAGAAGGGGGAGACTTCAAAAATCCGTTTTAACATCAAATGGGAAGCAGAGCGTCTTGCAGTTGTACAAACTTTGGCTTCTCAAGACAGCGAAGTCGATTGGAACACAATAGAATTTTTTTAACTTTATAACTTTTACCTGTACTCATTTTTAAAATTTTTTTTATACACATTGAATTTTAATATTCTTGCATTGAACTTAACTAAATAAAGGATGCACATTTACAAAAAATAAGATGAAAACACTTACTTGCATATGCAATTCCATTGGCATTCATTAAATTGATTAAAGTTGATGAATTTTAAGTTGAATAAATTGAAGATGGTAGTTATAGAGAGCAAAACCAATCTTGTTGTTGAAACTTGGAAACATCCTGATAATTTATTGGAGAAAACAAAAGTATTTTTAATTTCAACTACTCCTCAGGATTTATAACAATGGAAAATCTACATCCTCCAAAATACCGTGTTCCCGATGAGTTGAGGGAAGCATTGTTGGATTTTACAATAGCCTACTTGCTGGAAAAGCCTCGTAATTTGGGAGAATTTGGTATTGACTTTTTTCAACGATTTGGAAGACGAGGTATGGAAGTGCCTTCCGTTGAGTTGCCTTTGCCTGCTGGTTCTGTTGTAATCACCTCTTCCTCTGATCAAGAAGCGGAAACCATTCCATCCCCACAAATTGAAAATCCCGTTGAGCAACCGTTAAATGGGAATGAAAATGTTGAAGAAGAAACCCCAACGGTTGGAGATTTTGAAGTAAATGAATCCCAGGTCAAGGATGATGGAGATAACACAAAGGAAAAGGAAAATGAAGATACACAAGAAATTTAATATCAGATTGGATATTGGACTTCAATAAAATTATGCTGATAATGTGACCAAATTGTTTGTTTGAACCAGTGTTTCAAAACAATAAATGAAGTCATATGCAATCACTAAATTATGTATATGTAATTGATAAGTTATTGACATCTCATTTGGGTTCAATGTTCAAGATACATAAGGCTTGGACACGCAGATATTATTGTTTTGCAAACTTGTTGAAACATAATTCGTCCATACTGGTTGATGTTCAAGGGCGCCATAAAATATATAGTTAACGCAGTTAACCTAAACAGAGTTAACAATGATTTTAAATTATGAAAGCATGTGCAGATATGTATGTACTTATTTGAATTAAAGTTGTTGGATGACAGCTTTGATATCCAAATGAATGATAAAGAGCACTTGAGGTTAAATTTAAATTGTTAGAATTGTCATTTACGTTGTCATTCAAGTTCCAACCTTTCTCAACTCATTTTATATTGATCAATATGGGGACATTGTTTGGTATTTTGCTTTTTTGTTTCTTATATTTTCATTTCACCTTATTTTTTGCAGTTGCTCTTATGGCTATTTTCTTAGCGTTTTTAGCCATATTTCATATCATGAATTCGTACACTAGGGTAGGGAAAATGTTGAAACAATTTCCTTCAGCTCCCAACCTTCCACTAATTGGTTCACTTGGGTTTCTTCTAGGATCTCCAAAAGGTAATTTCCAACAACTATAGTTGTAATTGCTAAGAAATTATTGTAAAGAAATCGACAATAAAATTGCTGAAGGAAGTTCCCTTTTGGGGAGACGGTTCGTATTTTGGATTGGTTGGAATCCAATATTGGTGATTGCGGAAGCGGAAGCTGTTCAAGTAAAATAAAGGTTCAGAATTACAATTTCACCAAATACATATCTAACTTTTTAGAAAATAATGAGTTCAACTACACACATTAATAAGGCATCATTCTACTCAAAGATTCATTGGATATTTGGAAATGGGCTAATTACATCAAATGGTATGAAACTGTTGAGGAATTGAGCATGTAATTACAATGCATATTTCAATGTGTTAGGGACGATGTGGAAGGAAGATCGAAAACTTTTAAGTCCCTCCTTTAAATATCAAAAATTTGACGGTTTTTTGGAAATCTTTAATAGATATAGTAAAGTACTTGTAGATATAATGAAACCTTTAGATTCAAAAGGAGTTAACTTGCATCCATATTTGAGTAGAGCAACAATGGATTTCATTACAGGTATAATTGCATTGGTACTAATTTGAACGTTTACAATATTTTCAAATGATTCTTCAGAATCTGCACTTGGTCAAGTTTCTGACTATCAGTATGATACGCATGCACCATTTCTTGAAGGAATTTTTATGTAAATATATATTTATCTCATTAGAATGTTATGAGAACAATTAATTTCCAGGGCCTTAGGGGCATTTAGACTAAGACTAATACGACCATGGCTAGCTATTCCTGGAATATGGTATATTTTGGGAGCTGGAAGGGACGAAATAAAATGCTTAGAAATCTTCAAAACAATGCTTCACAAGGTTTGTTGAACATGGAATTTTAGAATTCATGTTGAATCTGCAATTTTAATTAGATGTTAAATACAAGGAGGGAAATTCTTGCAACGGAAATTGATAATGATGATACAAAACCATTTGTGGATGGAATAATTCACACGAAATCCTATGATGACATACAAGCTCATATTTTCACAATATTCGGAGCAGTAAGTAATTAGGAAATGAATGAAAGTTTGTAAGACATTTAAATTCAGGGATTTGAAACAACAGCAAGTGGAATGAATTATACACTTTTTCTTCTTGCTGCACATCCTACAATTCAAGCTAAAGTGCATAAAGAAATTGATGATGTAATGAAGGGAAGGGATGTTGTGGATTTCAACGATTTGGCAGAATTAAAATTTCTTGAATTATGTCTCAAAGAATCCCTAAGAATTTATCCACCTGCACCAATTATTGGTCGTAGAATAACCGAAGATATAGTTTTAGATGATGGAACAATTATCCCTAAAGATATTGATGTAATATTTTCAATTCGAGAACTTCATAGAGATGCTACTGTGTTTGAAAATCCAAAGGAATTTATTCCAGAGCGATTTCTTCCAGAAAATTGTGCAGGACGTCATCCTTATGCTTATATTCCATTTTCGGTAATTTACTTAACTTCAAACTTATGCATCAATATATATTTCTGTATTACTTTAAATGTAGGCTGGACCACGTAATTGTTTAGGTAATTTATTTGCATTATTTTTAAATATGCGTTATCAATCATTTTATAGGATTGAAATATGCAATGATTCAAATGAAAACATGTCTTACCCACATTCTTCAAAATTTTACGGTACACACCAAGCAAAAGATGGAGGATATTGGCGTTATTTATGGTGTGGTACTGGAAGCAACGCCACATATTGAACTGACTTTTAAAAAAAGAGTTTGAATGCATTAAAATACTTTGGTGCAAAATTCACTTGAATTTTGCTGTACATTTTATTAAATAAACGATCTTTGTTAATATGCAGTCTTATTCTCCTACAATCATTTACTTAAGAATTAATTGATTCTGGAAACTGAAGACTCAAATACATATGTACATAGAAGCAATTAGTCTTCTATTGTGTATTTATGAGTACTTGATCTATTCAAAATCAGTAATATTTTGACTTAACTAACGCTCTACATATCATCCAGTTGACCTTCTTTCATTTCAAAATGGAGATAAAGATACTGAACAATGGCAACAAACGCCACTGATTGGAAATTTTGTAGAAAGGGAATCTTGAGAGTGCCAAGCGGAAGATAACTTAAAGGCAAAGGGAGTATATTTTTTACTTAATCAAATAAATATTCAACATTGGACTCACTGAGTTACATTATTAAATAAATAATGACACAATAATATTAATTGTGTATTAAAAGATGCTTGGAATTAATGGATAAATGAAGCAGTCAATAAGTTTATTCATTTATTGATAACGTGAATTTGATGTTATTGGGGTTCAATGTTCAAGCTGCATTACATTCCGATACGCAGATATTTTTATTTTGCAGAATTTGCTGCAATTCCATTGGCCTATGACAATCTGCAAATAGTTGAACTTTATAGTTGATCACTTAAAATCACAAAACAATTAATCGATATTTATTGAGGTGAAGCAGTAATTGATATTGAAAAGCTGATAAAAGGGATGGCGATGAAAGTTAATTCAAATTACATTCAAGTGCGAACGTTTCTTGGTTCATTAAATTTTTATTTGAAACCATTTTTACATCCGCCAATTGATCAAGATGGGGCTAATATTTGGTAACTCACAGAGTTTTTTGTTTTATTTTCATGTTGTCTTTTGCAGTTGCTCTTATTGCAATTTTTATCGCGATAATTCTCACATATTATGTCATGAATTATACAAGAACGGCAAAACTACTGAAAAATTTCCCTTCAATGCCAAAATATCCAATAATTGGATCCCTCTTGTATCTTTTGGGATCACCAAAAGGTAATTTCCTACAACTAGTTATAATTGTTTAGAATTTATTCTAAAGAACTGGACAATAAAATTTCCAAAAGTTGTCAACAGCATGGAAAGCGTGCTGTGTTATGGCTTGGTTGGACACCAATTTTGATAATCGTTGAAGCGGAAACTATTCAAGTAAATAAAACAAAAGGAAATTGAAATTTCCTGCAAACTAAAACAATTTTTTAGAAAATATTAGGTTCGTCCACACACATCAATAAGGCCTCTTTGTACACAAAGATTCATTGGATATTTGGAAATGGATTAATTACATCAAATGGTATAAAACTAAAGAGGAACTGAGCATTATTTATTAGTGCATATTTCAATATGTTAGGGACGATGTGGAAGGAAGATCGAAAACTTTTAAGTCCCTCCTTTAAATATCAAAAATTTGACGGTTTCTTGGAAATCTTTAATAGATATAGTAAAGTACTTGTAGATATTATGAAACCTTTAGATTCAAAAGGAGTTAATTTGCATCCATATTTGAGTAGAGCAACAATGGATTTCATTACGGGTATAATTGCATTGGTATTAATTTGAACGTTTACAAAATTTAGAAATGATTCTTCAGAATCTGCACTTGGTCAAGCTTCAGACTATCAGTATGATACGCATTCACCATTTCTTGAAGGAATTTTTATGTATGTAAATATATATTTATCTCATTAGAATACCACTAGTCTCATGATAACAACTTGATATAGGGCATTGGAAGCTGTGAGAGTAAGAATATTACGACCGTGGCTCACCGTTCCTGGAGTGTGGGACACTTTTGGAGCTGGAAAGGATGAAAAACAATGTCAGGCAACCTTCAAGACATTCATTCATAAAGTTGGTTATACAACGTTAGGGTGCATTTTATTTAATCCACAATTTTAATTAGATGGTAGATAAGAGGAAAGAAATTCTTGCAACAGAAATTGATAATGATGATACAAAACCATTCGTTGATGGAATAATTCACACAAAATCCTATGATGACATACAAGCTCATATTTTCACAATATTCGGAGCAGTAAGTAATGATTGAAAAGGATTGAAATTGATGCAAAGGTTGTAAAACGTTTAAATTCAGGGATTTGAGACAACAGCAAGTGGAATGAATTATACACTTTTTCTTCTTGCTTTGCATCCAACAATCCAAGCTAAAGTGCATAAAGAAATTGATGATGTAATGAAGGGAAGGGATGTTGTAGATTTCAATGATTTGGCAGCATTGAAATTTCTTGAACTATGTCTCAAAGAATCCCTAAGAATCTATCCACCTGCACCAATTATTGGTCGTAGAATAACCGAAGATATAGTTTTAGATGATGGAACAATTATCCCTAAAGATATTGATGTATTGCTTCCAATTCGAGAACTTCATAGAGACGCTACTGTGTTTGAAAATCCAAAGGAATTTATTCCAGAGCGATTTCTTCCAGAAAATTGTGCAGGACGTCATCCTTATGCTTATATTCCATTTTCGGTAATTTGATTTATATTTCAAACTTATGCATCAATATATATTTCTGTATTACTTTAAATGTAGGCTGGACCACGTAATTGTTTAGGTACTTTATTTGCAGTATTTTTAAATATGCGTTATCAATCATTTTCATTTTATAGGATTGAAATATGCAATGATTCAAATGAAAACATGTCTTGTTCATATTCTTCAAAATTTTACGGTGCACACCAAACAAAAGATGGATGATATTGGCGTGATTTATGGAATAGTACTGGAAGCAACGCCACATATTGAACTGACATTTAAAAAAAAGAGGTTGAGTGATAATCAAAGAATTAATGGGAATGATGGATAAAACCCTTGTTAAGCTTTAATATTATTTACAATTTTTGGGTCAATAAACAATTCAAAATAAGTTGCAGGCCCTCACACAATTTCCATTTATTTCTTCACCGAATGAAATTGCTTGAAAAGCTTGCAAATAATGAAAATCCGGACCTGGAAGTTCATCTTCATCTACGGGAAAGAGGGACATGTATCTTCGATTTGGTTCCGATCCATGGATAGCATAAGCATTAAAACTTGTTACATTGCATGGAAAATACTCCCTTGGAATGTTCATCTGTCCGGTCCAACGATTGTTTGAAATATCCGTTGTTATATTTCTAACTGGAAGATACCTTCCAGTGTCATTCCTGTATCCGTTCAAATAAAGAAGGATGTAGTGAGCACTGGGAGCAAGTTCTATTTCTAAATATTCATCATTAGCCCCCAAGAAGAATGCTTCAACAACTTCATAATCCCATAAACCTGGGAAAGGTTCATCGTTTGGAGATTCTGGAGATTTTGGATCGTCGTAGAAAGGAGCGTTGATTTGAATAGAGAGGCTTTCATCGTTGGGGATGGAGAAGGATAAGAATATTTCTATAAAAGTTGTTTGATTGTTCCATGTCTTGGTTATTGTAAAGTTTTGAGCTTCTCTTCATTTTACATACGTTGTAATTTTATTGGATTTGCAAGATGAAATAATATTGATGTACTTACTGTGCATCTCCTGGTTGTAATAGGACAATAAGGAACAGCAAATATTGTGCCTTCATCATGGTGGAATGGTCATGAGTAAATGATGAAATTGTGCAATTTATTGGTGATAAGATAGTTTAGATTGATGTTGTTGATTGGGGATTCAATATCTGGATGATTGGGATACGCAGTGTTAATAAAATGTATAAAACGATTGTGAATGCTCATAATTTAGCGATAAAAGTAGGTTCCTAACCACAAAGAAATCATTACAATACAATTAGCCGTACATAATACATTACTTCATTAAATTACATATGTTAAATGCATGATGAAAAACGAAGAAAACCAAACTGATATTTAAATATGAGCAATTCTAATGAGACCTTAAAAAATATCCAAGTACATTATTTCCTTCAAGAAATCTCCATGGCTCAGATTATTGATAATGCCCTTGCTAAAATTCTGTAAAGATTCAAAAAATGGATGTCATTCCAATAGGATTAGAAGAAGGAGATAGCGTTGCCCAAATTATGAATTGGGAAGTAGACAATGTGGAGGTTCTTACAGAAGATGTAAATATATGTATTTGTAGTTTCATTTCAATATTTATTTCTTTTAATAATTTATTAGACACAGGAATAGCGAAATCATTGCATTATGGCTTATTAAGCAGCATTGATTTTTGAATATTATTTGAATGAATATTTTTGATATTATTTCTTATCCCTTTTATTATTCCAGGCAATCCTTGAGATTTGCAGCTACTTGTCCCCCTCTTCCTTAAAGTCTTGCCGTCTTCTTAATAAATTTTGGAACCGGATTGTAACCAATTATTCAAGACGGCTGGCTCAACTCTTCATCCATTTAAGGTCTCAAGATGAGATCCTCAAAGTACAGGGATTCATCCAAGATGTTGAACATCTACAACTTTCTTCAATCCGGCTTAAAATTGGGGAAGGGGATGATCCCCCTGTGGATCCTATAATAATACATTATCTCATCTCAACTTTTCCTTCAACATTGACCCAAATGAAATTAGACTTTACCGTCAATTCTTCCCGAGAATTTAGGTTATTCATGGAACTGTTCAAGTTCCTTGCAACGGTTGTCCAGCGGTTGGAAATCATGTTGAGATGCTTCAACTACTTTGAAATTGAAAGGCCATTTTCATCCCAAATAAATGGGGAAATAAAGCTACGATCGATAAGGATAGAACATGAGATTGGGAGTTACAACAAAAGCTTGGAATGGATGAGTGCAAGGAAAAAAGTGGCTAAAACAATGGCTGTATATTTGAAGCGGTTAATGAGCCGTTGTAACGGTTTGGAAGAGCTAGAAGTATCCTTAAATTGGCGGAATCATTACCCCGAATTCCTAAATAATGCACCTCGCAACGTTTTGAAGCTTTCAATCATAGAGCCAGCAGGGGGACTCTCATATCATTCCAACAACTCCGAATTCCTTCGAGACTACGTTGCAGAACCTTATCTGAAGGCATTGAGGATTAATATTCACAGCCTCATTTGTCCTCATGATTATGAGGCTGTGAACGCCTTGGTTAGAAGAACAGCCCCAACACTTGAAGAGTTGGAACTTTGGTGCGATGGGACGTTCATGTCGCCAAGTCCTGGGAGGAAATTAATCTTTCCATTTTGTCCCAAGCTGTTAAAATTACAAATAACCTTCTTCAATGAGGATTGTCCCCCGATGGGGAGTGAGAGTGAACAAACGAGTGGGTCCGCGCGTCCTGTTCAGGGGGTTGGGATTTCCGCAACGTTTCCAAAACTAGAGGAATTACATATGTTTGGAAAAGGAAGGGGTCCTAGGCTACCAAGCAATTGGTGGTGGTGGGGACTACTTCGATATATTTTTGTACCTCAACTCCCATCCGGTACGGTCAAGTTGGTGAGGATTACAAAAGTGGAGGAAGATGGGGTAGGAAGATTGTCTCAAGCAACGAAGTTAAAGGACGTACAAAAGATATTTCCCAATGCTAAAATTTTGTTTGTAAAGTAACGCTATATAAAGTCAATTTTTTTAAAGTTGCAACTTTCAATGCAAGTAAAAGTTTCTTGGTCATTTCCAATTTCTCATTCACCTCCTTTTTGTTCCATTCAGTAAGGATTTTGAGGAAGGAGCTCTTTTTAAGAAGAAGTTGAAACATTTCCTTTGAATGTATTGATACATTGAACGTGGCTGGTAAAGTGTATGGGACTCAATTTACTTTGTACACGGAAAATATCATATTTCCATTTAGTGCTGGACAATTACGGAATTCCTGATTTTTTCCATTTCCCTCACGACATTGGGATAATATAATGACTCGTAGATCGAGTGGTTATTTATTTGATGGTTCTTTTCTCATGAATTTCAATTCTAATGGGATATTGATATTGAGATGGATCAAAAAAAGGGCAAGGGCAACCAATATAAGCTCAATTATCTTACACTTGAATCAAAATATTGGAAATTGTTGAGCTGACCTACTTTGTCTACGTTTTGGACAATTTTTTGTGCGTCACAAAGTGCGTCACTGTTTCACGCACTTTTCCCTTTTGTTCTCCTCTTTCCTAAAGCAAAGGAACTGCATAAGGAATTGATTCATTGTTGACTATCTTTTTTTTATATGGGGGTACCACTCCGTACCTTGTTACTGATTGTATCCTCTCATCATTTAAAGTAGAGATTGATTTATATAAATTCGTTTTTTTTCGAAATGGGTGAAAGACCCAAGAGCCAGTTTGTCTACTCGGAGAAAGTATCGATTTGTACTCATTCCCTTTGCTTTCTCCCTACATCCTCTTTGGACCAAATAAGGGTCAAGTTTATACAACGATTTGGGGAATTGTTAAAACCCAGATTTTCAAGTTATTTAACATTTTCCCTAATTTCTCCCAAACGTTGTAAAAACCCGTAGTATTCGCACCCCCCCTAGGAATTGAGTGTGATGATACTTTCTCCGGGTGAGCTGGAGATTTCTCCCGGGGTCCCTTTTTCCATTCAGTCCTTTAGCACAGCTCAATACTGGAGCATCTAATATTTTTCTTTCCATTTCCTTTCCAAGGCTTTAGGGGAAGTGACAATCACAGCATCGACAATCATTTTCAAGGTGCCAAAAAAGTCAAAGCATTTTCCCCATCCTTCTATAACTTTGTCCTTAATATTGGAGTCATCAAAGCTACAGTGAATTTGTTCTACATTTGCCCACATTTCTTTGAAATCCCTTGAGTTTTGAATGCGGCTACAAAAAATATGAAAACAGAGTGGACTGAAGTAGTTATGGGTGAAAGAAGCAATAAATAATTGAGATTAATGAGGATGACAACCAATCCTGAAAGGCATTGCCAGCAGGTACAAAATTTTTAGTTAAAAAAACCTATGCAAAATTAATTGAGCACCGCCCACCCAGGCTTCCCTTTATTTACATTTACCTTACGAGTTTTGGGGAACTACAGGAGAAAGTGGATGGTATAAGTTATATGTATATGTAAAAGGGGAAAGTTTTAGTTCAAAACCACACGACTACGTTTCAAAACTTTAGAAAGGATACTTATCCTGATAGTTGTTTAGGGTTTGTAATAACTCAGTTGTAATTTGTTTGTGGAATTGGTTTAAGAGTTGAAATGCCCAAGTGAATGGGAACTTGTCTAACTTTTTGGTTTTTGGAGTGCTTCCAAAAAATAAGGAAAAAACATGGAAATCCAAGGTGAAGCTGAGCACATGTTAGGAAAAAGAAAACACAATTAAAGGGTGAAAGAACAATTGCGTGACTTCCCGATAAAACGAAACATTAAGGATATTATTGGATTTGGTAAATATTAATGGGATGGGGGACGGCTATTGATTACAAAGTGGAAATGTATTGATTAAAAATCCAACCTTGGGATTTTGTCGCAATTTCCGCTCATAAATCATAAAAATTTGTTGAATTGTAGGTGCCCATAAAAAAAGTAAAATGCTTAGTAATCCTTTCACTTTGAGAATTAAGAGCAAATCACCGTCTTCCAGAGAGATCATGGAGTGAGGGTAAATTATATAAAAGAGAAAGCAATTAGCTTTATTAACTCTTTGTTTTCCTTTTAATCTAATAAAACAAGTTTGTTGGTAGCTCAATCCTCTTGTGAAGAATAACATTTAAGATTAATTGAGAAAGTTGTAAAAAAATGCTCAACTCTGTATCGAAGAAGGCGACCTTGGCTTTTGAGATTTATTTGGAATTCACTTTCCCCACAACAGGGTTCCCTTCTTTGGGTTTTGTGGGCGTAGGCATTGAAGAGAGTTATGTATGATGCTTTGATAATATAATGCTTTATATATTATTCCTCATAACTTGAAGGTTCTCTGGGTGGTTGGGTGAATAAATTGGAATTGGTACGGCCTTGAGTGCCTTGGGACTTTTTTTCTATAAAAAAATGGGACTCTCCTAATAGAAATTACTTTCCCCACCTTTGTGACGTTGTGAGGGAAAGGAGGAAGTGAAAAACTTGGGGCTTATCCCACAAAACTAGACATTTCCTATAGGAAACAGTTTCTTCAAAACAAATAAGATGAAATTGCCCATTTTCTAAAGAAAATGGAACATCTTCTCCAAAGGGTTTTATGACTATAATTTAAAATTCATGAAGCCTTCACACCACATCCCAATGTTTGGGAATGCCATAAGCCATTTATTAGCCCTGCACTTGGCTATACTTTTGTTTAAGAGAAAGTTTAATTTAGAGGAAATATGTAGTGTCGGTTCTGAAGCCTGGTGGTGTCAGAGTGACAATTAAATTCATAAGAAATTTTAGAGGCTTTTGTGATAATTCATAAGTTTGGGGTGTCAAAGGGAGTGTAAAAAAATTGTCATTTTCACAACCAAACTTTCTTTCCGCATGAGCAAATCCTTGTTTTGGGATTTCCCATTAATTTTACATTGTATATAGTATGTAGCGTCTATTTTGTTCTAATTTTAATCCGATCTGGAGATATTGATAGGAGTTGTAGTTCACGGGGTTAAGAGTACATGGGCATGTTGGATTTTTTGCAATCTGTTACACACGCAAGCAATAATTTACAGTTTGTGGTTTCACGCAATGGGGAAATGAATGACAGGGGACTGGTTCTATTGTTTAGCACGTTTTCCCTTCATATACATGGAAGTGAGGAAGTGATTGGCATGACCTTGTCGAGATTTTTTATCATTTTCCCTCATACTTCCGACCCTCAATCCCCTATCAATGGAATTCATTTGGAAGCTTTCAAAGAAATGGAAATATCTTGCTCTCCATGGGTCGTGTCATTTCATAATAATCATTCTACCATTTCACTTATCAAAGTAATGTAAGCAGAAGGGTGTTAGTTCAACACATTATCCTTCCTTTTCTACTTAGAAAGATGAGATCAGGAAGGAATATTCTAACCCACTACTGCATTTGGCACTACTCCAAAGAAATAAAGCTAATTCACACGTTTTTTAAGCTACATAGATATATAAGGGTTGTAAATTATATATTGTTACCTTCTTACTTGTTTTTTTTTGGCTAGCAAAATATTGAAATCCCAATAAATTAGAATTTACTTTCTCAACTTTCTCGCAATAAAAAGAGGTTGGGTTATGGGTTGGGTTCGTGTTTTGCATGAAAAAACCCCAAAAAGCATTGTAAATGAATTCTGGAAATTCTGGAAATAGAGGAGCCAAGGGGCCTTAAAGGAAAATGCTTAAGCCTTTGAACAACCAAACCATGGGATTGACAGGGAATGAGATTTGTAGAGTGGGAGTGAAGGGAAACTAATTCTTTGGAAGAAAAGGGTTAAAAAAAGAGTTTTCTCTCATCCTTGTTTTAGATCGATGGTAATAAAATGTTGAAATTAGATTTCAAGTCTTTTAATAATCCAGGCAGATGGTCACCCAAGCTTAAATCGGTATCGGAAAATTTGATGGATGTTGTAATGAAATGAAAATGATTTTGAAATGTGGGTTACTATTTATTTGTGGAGATGAAATGGGAATTAAATTTGATCCCTTTGTGTGAAAATACAAAGTATAAAGTGCATTGGAGTAAATGTAGTGTATTAAAATGAATTGAAATTTAAATTATATAAATGCAAACATCATTTCATTTTAGTTTGTTTATACGGCACCGGAAGGGGAAAAGTCAATATTTGTAGAGATCTAAATGCTTTTTATTTTAGATAACAACGCTGGTAAATGCAAAAGAACGTTCGTTTTGTTCAGAACGGTAAGCTTTTTTTGAATTTATTGTTTAAAAACTGTTAGATTAGCCTCATGGGAGTCTGGACTAATAAATATGTTTTGTAATGCTAGAACGCTTCGTGCCATCTCTCGGGTCGGACAATCTGTAAATATAGCTGTGGAACGGTTTGTAACGGTTGGCGAAGCTATTGGAGATGACTGTGATGAAATCAGGCCACAAATGTACGCTGCTTGTTTAGACGCTAGAAATTCAGGTATCTTATATCATCTTGAAACTTGAGACTTTTGGATTTAGCGTCGCAATTGTTTAGGTGCAACGATAGAGAAACTTTGTGATTGTAAAAATATTGAATCCGTACCTAGAGGATTGTCAGATCGTGCTTCAATGGTTCGCGCAGCCCGATGTCTTCTCGCCGCAGTAACTCGTGTTCTATTATTAGCAGATACCGTTGTTGTTAAGCAGTTACTCCTAGCCAAAGATAAGGTTCGACTTTTTAATCTTTTTTTCCCTTTGAATCTCAAGCTCTGAGTGCTTTTTGTAGAGAAAGCAAGATCAAATTTACATTTATTTCCAGGTTGTGAGCACTCTAACGAGACTAGAGAGCGTAACGAATTTCACCGAATTTGTTAAAGCATTCAGTCAATTTGGCCAGGAGATGGTTGAGCTTGCTCAACTAACAGGTAACTCAAAAAAATAAAAAGGAAAAGTTTCTCCTTGATGTTTCAACAATATATAACTACTCTTTTTTTATAGGGGATCGTCAAGCGGATTTGAAAGATGAAAGAAGACGTGCCCAAATGGGGGCTGCAAGACATGTTCTAGAGCGTTCTACTTTGATGCTTCTTACAGCAGCAAAGGTTTGTAACAATGACATTTACAATCCCATAAAATCTAAATGCCAACTAAACCTAATGATTCACATTCACTACATTCCCATCCATTGCACATCTCTCTCATAAAATTTCGGACAAGGTTGTGGTTTCACTTTCATTTGCGCAATTTGTGGTTTCCTCACTCAGTCTCAGAGTCAGCTAATCAAGGGACTTCAAAAATTTCCCTTGTGAATTTAAATTAAATTCCTAGAACAATATGAGTGCAATATAAAACCTCATCTCATTGTAACTTTATGCTTTGTAGACGTGTCTAAGGCATCCGGAATGCAGCTCCGCAAGAGAAAATAGAGATACCGTTTTCTGTCAAATGAGAAGGGCCATGGATCTCATTCATTTTGTTGTAAAGGATGGTGTTCTGGATTCTGCTGCTGCTCTAGTCTCCCATCCAATAAATCAATCTAGAACACCCAAACAGGTATTCCCCGATAAGAAGGGTTGCTTTTACTTTTAACTTTTTCTTACAAAAAAAATGCAGGACGATTGGGAAGGAAATCAAAGCTTAAGTTACTCCCTCCAAAGATTTGTTGATGAAGTTGAAGTAAGTAGGATGACTTTAGTTGGTCCACAATCCAGATCATCCCTTCCCTCTAGTATTGACGCTATTATGGTAAAGCCTTCCATCACTTTTGAATAAAATAATGCTAAACCTCCATGTATTCCCATTGTAGGAAAGAATTCAAGTAAGTACAAGTACTACCAAGGATTTTAAAAGAGCTTTGTAGCAGGACTTTACGGACTCTGCTTATACCCAACATGAACACAGGGAAAACATTTTGCTCCTGTGTGATCGAGTGAGACTGCAACTAAACCAGTTACTTAGGGTCGGTCTTGCATTACAAGTAAGAAGAAGTTGATTAAAAATCTTGTAGAAATTAGAGACAAGGGGATTCCCATTAGTTATAAAGTTAGAGCATTTTTGAAAATGAGGCAGATCCTAGGGTAATTAAATTCATTCAATTTTCATCCTTTGAAATAAAGATTTCCCTACTTTCACCACCCATCCTCCTTTGAATATAAATGAAAAATTTTAAATTCAAATTTTTTTTTAGAATCCTTCTGCAAACAGATGAAGAATGCTCTTTTTTTCTAGTAGATCAAGTTTCATTAGATTCCACTTATTTCACATGATCTTCAATTTCCCTTAGTACTATAGTAGTAGAAAGAAGGATAAGAGGAAAGGGAGAGAAAGGAGGTTGACGTCATGGGAAAATGCGGCTTTTTCCCACGATCCTTTATTATCTCATGTTCCCAGTACAATTCCTTTTAAAGGTCAAATGCCAGCTATATTTAGAATTATAGGGAAGAGTTGAAGGGAAACTGTAATTAGGCTGGAATGAGGTAATTTTACAACAGTTGAATGCTGTTTGTATTTTTTTGTAGGAAACTAAAGATGGTTGTAGTTCCCATGAGGTTGATGGGGCTATTGATGGAACGCTCAAATCTGTTTATGAGCTTCGATCTCAACTTGAGGAAACTGCTTTGTTACAAGTAAGTTTAGCCCTTGGTTGGGAAAGTAAGTAATTTAAAGTAGGCCGGAGAGATGGTCAACTACTCTAAAGAAGTTGGGGTACTTATTTCTGTCCTAAAAAATGCCGCCCTTACACAAGATGCTGAAAGACTTGATGAAGTCGCTGATGCTTTTAGAGAACATCTGGACCATTCACAAGAGGTAAAGATGACTTTAGGATCAACTTTTATGGAATATTTACACTCAAAAGTTTGGACATGAGTTGAGTGAAAGTAGGATGGAATTGAATTGTAGGGCTTTCTCCATATTAAAACTGTTCAAAGGATTTTAATAAAGTAAATCCTAAAATTCCTTATGCGTTATTTTCCTCAAGATATTTAAGCCTTAAAAGAGCCGAGAGTACGAGTTAATTTAAGATTTAAGGCAAGACTATGTAGTCAACTAGATGTAAGTAAGGAAAGTTATTTCCTCATTCTTCTCCATTCTTTACGTCATTATCGTTAAACAAAGTTGTTTAATCTCTGCAACAGTTTTGTTCATTTCCTTTAGCCCCTTTTGTTAGCACAATAAAACAAAGGATTTAAACCCCTGTTTTCTTTCAGGTGTGTAAAATGTTACGCCATATAAGCCCAACGGACTCGCTCCATGTTCAAGCCAAATATGCTGAAATAAATTTGAACATCTATGGACCTCAATTAGCCGTTGCGGGCCGAGTTTTGTGTTCAAATCCAACTTCCAAAATAGCCAAAGATAATTTTGAAGGTTTTGTTGATATGTGGCAATCATTAATGGATGATGTAGCCTCGCTAACCAATGAGATGGGGGATGTCTGCCAAAAAAGGGCTTTAGGAGATAAAAATTACTACATGTCTTTACCTCGGCCTGGGGTGAGTTGAGAAATACTTTATTTAATTTCTTTCTTTTGTAAAAAACCACACCCTCCCTTACTACATCCCTATTCATTCATTGCAATGATGAAAACCCATTGTTCAGAGGATTTGCTTTGTTTTTTTCTCTAATCCTTTTTGCAACTCATTAATCATGTTTGGTTAGTTTGTGTCGCAGTCTAGCACTCTGAATATGAATCAAGTTGGAAATCCCCAAGCACAACAAATCGGCCCTGATCTTTCCAATGAACTGCAAACAGAGGATGATAATGCCCTAATGGTATATAGGAATTTAAAAAAGAAAGCAGCATGATCATTGCATGTGTAGCACTAGTTATAGTAGCTAACTGAAGCGCATCTCCGCAGCTTTCAAATAACTTTGTATACATTTCTTCCAGAAACATGGGACAACGAAGAAGGGGGTGAAGGGGGTGAAACTGGATTCAGAGGTATGGGAAAAAAAATGCAATTTGTACAAATAACTTTAGACAATGATGTTGCCGAGTCAGGCTATAACGTTTGGATTTATTTGACAAGGAATCTCCCCATAATAAATATCTTTCTCCAATCTCTTTAAAAAAATGATAACAAGTGACTGGATGGTCTCTCGGAAAGTGAATTAGAACTTTGCAATGGTTCCACATTGACTCTCAAGGGTGGGTTCAAAGCCCATTGTATAACTTTGTCGACATCGACATTCTCAAAAACTTGGGGAATTGTCCATCCAAAGTTTTTAGGAAAAAGTTTATAGTTGACGTAGACGTTATATTGAAGTTTCATGGCCCAACTTATTTATCGTTTTATATCCCTTTTTATATGATGGGGTTTTGGATTTTGGTTAAATGGGGAGAATAACGGGAAGTTATATAGATTACGATGATTTCTCGAGAGAAAGGAAAGGTTGAAAAGTTTCCTTCAAAACTCAAATCTCAAAGAATCCAAAGTTTGAGGATGCTAAAAACTTAAAGATTTTACAGGAGCAGGAGAAGATTGCGAAATCTGGGCTGGAGATGAAAATGATAACCTCGGACTTTGAGGCTGAAGCGGAGAAATGGGGGGAAGAGAATTTTAACGATGATAACAATGATATTGTTCGACGAGCTAAGAACATGTCGTCAATGGCATATCATATGTATCAATTTACAAGGGGAGAAGGAGCCCTTAAAACAACGCAAGATTTGTTTACTCAAGCAGAATATTTTGCAGAGGAGGCAAATCGACTTTATAAAGTTATAAGACAGTTTTCATATACGGTAAAAAATTGACAAGGAATTGAAAAAGTAAAGGTTTTTCTTTCTTGTTTTCAGGTGCCAACAAGCGTAGACAAAAAGGATTTACTGGAGAAAGTCGATGAAATTCCGCAACGAGTGCAACAGTTGCAATTTACCGTTAAAAATCCTACCGTTGGTAAAGCTGGTTAGTTTTCCAATGACAGGGTAGATTTAATTACATTCAACCCTTGCAGCAACGTTTACCAAGGTTGATACTGTTATCCAAGAAACAAAGAATTTGATGACGGTGATTTCAAAAATTATAACAAATTGTTTTGAATGTGCGTCAAAGGTAAGGAGGAAAGCTGAAAAGATGATGTAAATGTGGAAGCACAATTCAATTTTAAACCCCTTCAACTATCCTTGTACTAACAATTGATTTTCCCCCAATTCAATGTCGTAATCTTAATACTTGTTCACTGTAACCATTTATAAATGTCTTTATAAAGAGATTTGAAGTATGTTTGTGAAATTGAATGAAGCAACAAATTTTTGATGCGTGGGATTTTTTCTTTAGTACATGCTTTCAGCGTCGGGTGATAGCAGTCAGGTAGAGTAAACTATATACTGACAGTTAATTGATGTCGTTTTTAAAAAGAGTTAAATTTTAGAAGCTAAATTGTAGGAATGTGCTAGGCGGTTAGTACATAAGATGTTTGTATGATTGACTTGTAGATTTTAGATTACAACTAATGATGGCAGATGAGGTTATTGCAAACACATAGTGGCATGGGTTGCAAAAAAAGCCTTCTTCTTCAGTAGTACTGCTTCCACCGCTTTAAATGTTTGTTAACAAATTACTTCTGTTTTGCAAGATTGAGGTTTAATCTGTATTTATGAGCTTGGATAAAGAGTTTTGGCGGAGCACAACAACCGTTATCCGCAAACCTTTATAATTTCAAAATGCTTTATTTCATCATTAGCACTCCTTCCCGTGGGTATGCTTTTTTGTACTCCTACATTTTGATTTGTTTTATAGTACAAGCTGGACTTTCGAGGATTATCCCCAAGAGGAAGAAGTTCTCCTTATAGAACAGATGCTGATGAGATGGGGGGTGTGGCTGCTGGGGGTGATTCCAAATCCGGTGGGGGTGGTTCCACGGATGGATCTATGTGACAGTTTGGAATGGGTCGTCGTGGCCCTAAACAAGATGGACGAAGGACTCGCGTCTCTTTCCTCTTGTTTTAAACTAAAAACAAAGAAGGAAGCTGCTGATTTTATAATTCTTCGATGTGGATTGTACACTTGGAACAAGAGTTGGGTTTTTTATAGATTTTATTTATGGTAATTTTATTCTCAGGTTCATTATTCATTCAAAAGGTTGATAAAGGGCAGGGATTTCCTTATTTTTCTTTACTTTCTCTAACCTAACTCTACTAACAACTCAATGAAACTTTGCTGAATTTCATGACGCAGCTTAAAATGTGGGATTTACTGTGGCACACACAAGATGAGAATCAATTTATTTCCAGTGATTGACTGGACAGCTCATTTCTCTGTCCAAATAAACCTGTCATAGCGCCTAGAGGCCCAATTACTGGAGATTCATTGTCCCTCTCATAATGTACTCTCTTTGTCCAATAGTAAATCAAAATAGGATCTGAGCTTCTCTTAAAACTCATCTTTATGTGCTAAAAATATCTACTGCATGTTAAAATCGGTAGATTGTTCCAACTCCTCTCTGTATTCCCTTTTAGAGCTTTTTAACTCTGTTGTACTAAAGAAAGAGTGGTGAAGTACACCACTTTAAGATCTGTTGTCTTCCTCTAACTAATTTTGAAGATGGCTTTTTACAGCAGAAGAATCCCTGTAGATTTTCTCGTAGAATTGTAACAGTAACAATCAAATGTATATCAAGTAAGTATGGGTGTCCTGCTCCAAAATTATACGAAAGATGAGGACAATCACTAAATGTATGGAATGTTCCAGAAGATGCACGTACAATCACTTTGATACACTTTAAATTATTTGTCTATTGCTTCGTACCTGTTGCTCTATTCTTCGTTATTCTTAAGGATGATGATAAATGATACTCGTTTTATAAAATATTTTTATCAACTCCCATTTATTGTTAACTGCCAACAGAAATTACTTTGTTTTCAAATGAAACAGGGTGAAATATATTTGCATCCTTTATTTTTAAGCTTTGTGCTTTTAAAAGACAAATCAACGAATAATATGCATTTATTACAATGTCCGATATGAATTTATTGAATTAAAATTTATAAAAGAAATTGTGTTCATTGCCAAAGCATCCTTTTATTTCCATCTTCAAAAACTGTGAAATTAAATTACAAATCCAAGTCCAGTTTGACATTGAGGAAAATTAAGTATCTTCAAATCAAACTGTCATATTTCTCTACAGATCTGGAACTGGAGAGATATTAATCCTTTTAAACCCAACATTGATTCAGTCTTCTATAGTCTGCATTCTTCATGATGCAAAAACTACAGAAACTTGAATGACATTAAATTCAGCTCTTTCACAAATTCTGGTTGAAATCATTAGTCAATGTACATCCTCGAAATGTTTGAAAGGACAAATGCAGAAGTGCAGAATATGCAAATAAAATTACACTTGGTCAAGTTGCATTTTGGGTGCAAGGGAGTTTGAGATGTTTGAGGCACTTATTGTATCAAAATTCTTAAATTTAGTTAAATGAGGGTGACTAAATGAAGCTAATTAATTTTAATGAGGTAAATAATTTTACATCTAATCAACAATTTTTGCCTAAAATGAGGAACAACAAGAAACAACATTTATACAAATTTTATACCAAATGAAATAATTGTACTTTTCAAATAATTAACAATTGCTGTATCTCTCTAATAAGTCTAATTACTAATTGTCTTACGTATGAAATTCAACTTTTCGCTAGAAAGTAGTGTAACGCCAACAGAGTTAATTTGTTGAAGTTTGTCCATGTTTTGAACGCGTTCATTACACAAGGGAGACTTTGAACTAATGAATCCAATTAAAAATGATTTTGATGCCTAAAATAATGTTTTGTTTAAATTGTAGAAAATAATTAATTTTCATCATACCTCAATTTCAGTTTCATTTGTACTCTCTTTACCCGTACAAAAAATTGGGGATCCGACATCAATCTAATCAAATGAAAGTTTAATTAAACTTGATAATTAACAGTAGTGTTAATTCTTAATTAATTGTACCATGCATGGAAACATTTGAAAATTCCCGTTTGCAGGGGTAGCACATATTTTATTTTGATTTTGATCATCTTCTGGGAAACAGGATTCATGTAATTCTACTTGGAATAGTTTAAGAAATGATGCTTTATCAACTTCGGCGTGATTTGAATAAATCACTTTTCTATTTCGTCGATGTTTTCCAGAATATCGTTTTGCTCTTTGAAGATGTTGTTCCTCTGCTGAATTTTGTAAGTTGAAAGTAGAGTATTTCTTGGCCCTTTTAATGCTGAATATTTTCCCATGTTCTTTGAGCTTTCCTTGTTTGTACTTTAATTTATGTTTATGAATTTCATCTTCCTGATGTTTGGTAATCGGGTAGATTGGGTCCATAGCTGAAGATGCATCTTCAACCGTTTCTGTATTGAGTTCATCTATTGGTCTATGAATACATCAAATTGTGAACATTTCATTAATGTTTACATTTGAATTACTTATTTAAAGATAATGTTGATTGATCCAAAGTCTTTCCAGCTCCGATTTCATCCATATAATCATCCACGGGATCAGGTACAAAATGATTTAAAGGAAATTTATGGAGTGTTGGAACATCTTGAGATAATTTGAAATTTTCAGATCCCTCTAATGAATCATCACGAGTCGTTCCTGAGTAGATATCAAGGCCCTCTGATAATTTAATCTGTTGTTAAACACGGGAAATAAAACTTGAACTATACCATCATTGAGAACATGAGACTTTGCAATTTCTGCGTCAGTATCGTCGTCTTCTAAACGCTGATAATTTCCAATGTCCTTCTCTCCAGGAATGTTCTCCTTTCCAAAATTCTTACCCTACCAATCCCAATGTATTTATAGGTTAAAGTAATCTTTATTATTCTAGTAAACTATGAAAGTTACCAAAGGGTGATTGTAATGTCCCCACCCAGAAACAAAGCATCGCCCTACATCTTTGTCATTTATTCCCATTCCTTCTAAAGGGATACAACTTGGAATGATTTGAGGATAGCTTGCAAAAGGAACTGACTGCTCAAGCAATATAATTAAAAGGTCATCCGAATCCACTGATGGATCTAGACAGTAAAAAACTGATTTCTTAGCTAAATAGTAAATGAAAGCAGCTTTACTGACCAGGAAATAGAAATGTTGAATTGATTGAGGTTGAAAAGTGCTCGTAGGTTTCTTGAAGGGAGTCATTATCCGAAATATCCCAATCCCCCACCCTGATTTCCACCTTATCCTTCTCTTTCACACCCAACAGGCAAATTGGTGATGTAATAACCCATCGAGATGAGATTAATGCTCCAGAACAAAGAAATGTTTTATGTCGAATGAAAATTGCAACCTACAATAATAACTTGGGGGTTCTCATGTTTCATATGCTTTACAATCAAGGCATACCTGCCACGGTATTTGTCCAAATAATGAAATTCCTGGATCTCGACTGGATCGATGTCGCAACTTTACCTTTGGTATAATCCCACACGCTGGAATAACTTCTTTTGAGGCAAAACAACTCGTTGCAAACACAATGATAAGGTAGAATGTTAGCATTTTCATTGCAAACTCTTGCGGCGTAATTGCTGTCTAATACTGCCTTTTTTATACCAAAAAACAAGATTTAGGAAAAGTATTGATTTGGAATATCAATTGATGGTTCCACCGGACTAATGAATTTATGAATGAAATTAATCGTATCACTTAACACAGAAAAGTTGATCGTGATTGGAAGCAATTATGATAAAAAGCTCTAAATTTATCTTGTCACAACCACCAGTGAACATTACATAAAACCTTTATTTAACAAGAACTCCTTCTGTGCTTAATAAAATCTCAAATTTCTCAAGACCTAGAAGTGTATGGAACAATAAAATATTTGTTTATAATTTGACTCATTCAATCATTTTCAAATTGTTTATATAAGGAGTTGGCTATACATAATATTCTAACGTTATTTATGCTTTGAGCCAATTAGTTTCTGTAAAATGATACAGAATACACAGTTGTGTGCAAGATGCTTTCTTCAGTTTTTTCAGTCAAATATTTTAGATATACATACATTACTATGTAGATACATATGCATATCTTTCTTGGAAATGATTAAAATCTTAAATGACTCATTTTTTTTCAGAAGAATCTAAAATCCTATCCTGTTTAGTTCAGTAGAAAGTAAACTTACAAACCACTTCAAAAAATGAATACAGTGTTGTAACAATTGGTTTGCTGCCTGCATTACGATAAGCATTGCGGTCTACAATTTAAATATCATTTAAAAACTATTTCAAGTTTCATGAAACTGAAGAAATTGAAAACTTAATTAGGTTTACTATCCATTGAAATGAATATATTGTATTGATTGTTCTTGACCTGATATGAAGCATATAGAATTAATAAATAAAGTATTCGAAACAAAATTCATTAGTATGAAGCATACATAATATACTTTAAATTAATTTATTCAAACAGGATTAGTGTTGGTCAATTTCAAGGATTGGCTTATATTCAGTCACTAGTGTCAAAGACCGCCTTCGGCGGCCTTTGCCACCGTGTCAACGCCGGCCTTCGGCCGGCGTTGTCACTTTTGACTCCAGGCCAGGCCTACGGGGGAAGCTTCTGAGACCTAGAG
>JAAOWG010000086.1:0-45426 GCA_036491945.1 Paranurophorus simplex
AAATGCCTGATACTACTTTTGCAACAACTGAAAGAGTTTCAAGCACTGGTGCTCCAAGATTACAAGACATTGGTACAGAAAGAACAACAGAAGGAGTTACTGAAGGAGTTGTTATTACTATTCTACCACTTGGTAATGGAACAGTCGGAACATCAACGGAATCTATTGTATTTGATGAATTTTCGTCGAAGGAAAGAACCTCCAAATTTTTAGATTTAACTGAGCAGGAGGTGACAGAATCAACTGATTTTACTGTTGATTCTAATCAAACTGAAACCTCTGTTTGGCAAATTCTTCCTCATTTTGTTGATATTTTTCCTACTAGTACTCCTCGGCCTGGTGTTAACGATTCAGATAAATTAATTCGATTATTTTCGAGGGATCGAATTTTTATTTTTAATAATAAAGTTTGTGACAATGACGTTGACTGCAAATCATCAAGGGCTTGCCTTTTTAGCTTTTGTGTAGATCCTTGTAAAGTATTTCCTTTCTGCGAGACATGCCATGTTGTTAATCATAAACCTCGTTGTTCCTGCTCTGACTCTTCAAACCAAACCTGCCACGATGAAATCTACACAGGTAAATTTTAGTGTATCGATGATAGGTAGAAATATCCTCTTGCCAAAGTTGGGTAATTAATTAGCACGGAAATGCATGATACGAATGTATGTATTTATATTATATTAGAACGATCAGTACATATAGATTCTGCATGTCCAAGGTATTTATTTAATTTCAATCACTGAAGTTTAATCATGGGTCGATTGATTTAAGTTGATCTAAATCTGGGTAGCTTGATTCTGCATGTGAATTAATATAATGAAATGAAAATCCGTTTAGTTCTGAATTTGATGGTGAGTTGATGCACGTCTGCCAATGAAGACAGTAATGCTTGTGGGGGTTACCATTAACAGTACAAGAACGTGTGGTATAAATAATTCGAATAATTCGAGCAGCTCGATTAAGCTCGAGCCTTACTAATATACCCTCATGATTCAATATCTTACTAATCGCATGAGATGTAAACTTTTACTTCAAAATAAGAAAAGTTGTTGACACTTTTGTGTATTATTCATTGCAGAGGAATGCAGAAATGATAACGACTGTGCTTCAAATTTCAAGTGTTTAGACAATAAATGCGGAGGTTAGAATAAAAATTGATCTTCTTTATGCTAATGTAAATTAACTGTCATTGTGATTAATTAGATCCATGTCAAATTGGAAATAAATGTCAAGGGTCCGAGATTTGTGCTGTTCAAGACCACGTTGTGACTTGTGGGGGCGACTCAAGTACATTAGCATTACTTTTACATTTAAACCTTAGTGATTAATTTATTTTCACATATCTAACTGAAACAATTACTTATTATAATATTTTATTTTGTACGAATTTTAGCTCCTCGCAAATGCCTTCTTGGAAGCCATTGGAATCCTGTCACTCAAAAGTGTGACTCAGGTATGAGGCGAATATTCTTTTTCTCTCATTGTGAGAGGTTTTGCTTGCAATATATAATGCTTCTTTAATTAAGAGATGTGTGAATGTGAGTGTGCAATGTTAAATTTCGATAAAACCGTAACAATTAGTCTCGTAATATCACGAAGTTACGAGTATAACATGAAATCGTTTTGGGATTCTTAAGCTGGTGATGGATGATTAAGACACAAGGATCACCAACAATTTCTGGTACATTCTAATATATGAAACATGTTTCGTTTCTTTTTTTATGGATTGAACAACAATAATTCTTACACTTAACTAATTATTCTTAGTGTTTACAGTTTTCAACAGAACATCAAACATCCTGACCAACATATGCAGAACTTAAATTTTTATTTCATAGACACATTTCTACAAATGTTCAACAAACATGTCCACGTAACATCGGTGACTTGGAACTCATACACATTTATTTCAATTATTACCTGCCGTATCACAATGACACGTGGAAAATCTATTCAATATCATTCAAGAATTGGATCCATTTTATTAACTCGTAATCGTAACCAAAGCTTGGAAATTCAAACTAATTTGAGTGTAAGTGAAGATGATTAACAATAACTCAACGCGTCTTATTGTCATAAACTTCTTATTTATTTTCTTACTTTACCTAGGTAATTTCTCGCATATTTACATGATAATCAATAATCTAGATACTAGCAAATACACACAATTGAGCCAATGAAGCTAAAGTTATTAAAATCCTTTCATGAATGCATTAACATGAAAATTGCTGGCGTCTATTGTTTCTCTTGAATTTTGTCCAAATTGTGTTTTTTTGGGAATAGCTCGTTGTTTTACGGACACAGAATGTACATGGGAAGAAAGCTGCAGAGCTGGTAAATGCGTTAGACCTTGCAGTGTTTACACTTGTGGAAACAATGCTATTTGTAAAAATGTCAATCATAAAGCCGTCTGTTATTGTGAAAAAGGATACACAGGTTTGTAAAGCGTTAAATTAAATTATGACTCAAGAAAAAACATTCTAATAAAAAATTACACCACAGGGGAACCTACTAGAGGTTGTTCATCACAACCCTCATTGATTAAGGAATGTCAATATAGTGGTAATTTACGCAAATTTCAGAGTAAAAATTGTATTTTAATTGTATCTTAATGCATTTCAGATGATTGTCCGACCAATAAAATTTGCGACACAATCAACGGCGTTTGCCGATCTCCTTGTATGCAAGATACCTGTGCGAGTAAGCTTTGTATTCTGAAAATTTCAACAACACTTGTAAATCTTGATAATTAAATAGAAAATGCTGTCTGCACGGTTCAAAACCGAGAATCTTCTTGTCGATGTTTTGCTGGCTTTGAAGGCAATCCATACATATCTTGCAACAGACGTAAGTTTTATAAATTTCTCCATTAAGGTCATAATTATTAATTTTTGATGTGGTTTTATAGCACCTGCCGGGTGTAGAAACTCAGGTAAGATATCATTTCGTCTTAGCATTTAACACTCCGTGGATGGATATATGTATCCTATTCGTCGGTTTTTATGATAAATACATTTGGTAGATGAATGCCCACAACATTTGGCGTGTGTACAGCGTAGATGCCAAAACGTTTGTAAGGGTGAGAAAATATAATGATAGTGTCATTTGTTTTCCGAAATTGATTTTAAAATGTGTTTATTGTTTTCTAGGAGCTTGCGGGGAGGTAAATGTTACATATTTTTTTATAACAAAGATTTAATAATAAGCTTTTCATGACGCTTGAAGAACGCAAAATGTGAAGTGCGTAACCATGAAGGTAAACGTACATGATTATTCGTGAAAGCTTAAACAAATTGATGCTTTCGTAGCTTACTGTATGTGCCCTTACGGTTTCAGTGGAGATGGTAGAAGTGGATGTCAAGGTAGATGTTTTAATAAATTTTCTTGAAACTTTTTTGTATCAATTGTAATTTTAAACTTGTTTTATTAATTAGCTGTAAAGACTCCTATTGATCCCTGCAATCCATCGCCATGTAATTTCACATTTTATTTTTTTGACACGATTAATTAGTAATTGCTTTTTTTTGTTTTTTTAGGCGGACAAGGTATCAAAATATTAAACTCATACGAATCGTTTAACTTCAAAATACTGCCAGGTGCAATATGTGAGAGCACTAGTCAAGGGGCCGTTTGTAAATGTCCCAAATTAACTACCGGTAAAATAAATAGCACTTTTTTGAAAAATAATTCTTACTTTTTTCCATCTAGGAAATCCTTTTGTTCGATGTGGTATAAAACAGATTAATTTATTGAGATATAAATGTAACGCTTAATTGATTTTAGTCACAAATAACGGATATTGTAAGCGAAATTCGTGTGGTCCGGTAATTAAACATTTATTTTTATAGTGCATTGATAATAAATAATAATTATGAACTTTTTAGAATGCTGGATGTGTAGTATCTGATGGAATAGAACTTTGTTTTTGTTTGACCAACTATATCGGAGGTAAATATTCTGTGATTAATAATTACATGACATTTACATGACATTACATGACTCAAGTAATATAAATCTTCATATAATTTCGTAACTGCAGAACCGCCCTCAATACCATGCAAGCGCCCAGAAATGAGTTGTTCCCAGTCTTATTGTGGACCTAATACCCAATGCATTATCAGTGAGAATTCATTCCGTTGTGTTTGCTTGGACGGTTTTATTGAAAGCCGTGATACATTCCATGGATGTGTAAAATCTGTCAACCCTTGCAGTCCGTCGCCATGTTCCGCAAATGTAATTAGTACACAATCAACATTTTGTTGGAAATTGATGTATTGTTTTTTCTAGGCTGTCTGTGATACAACAAGGGACGTACCATGTGAGTAATTTACACTTTGTATAAATTCTTGCAACATTAAGAAACCCATAATTATATAGGCTACTGTCCAAGTGGTACTAACGGCAACCCTTACAGCAATTGTTCAGTTGTTGGTTTTCAATTGTGTAAGCCTGGACCCTGTGGTGAAAATGCTGATTGTTACGTAACAAATGGACAAGAAAGCTGCGTCTGTAAAAGAGGATTTAAAGGAAATGCATATGAATCTTGTCAACGTGACATTAATCCTTGCTTTCCATGTAATGAAATCATAGAATATTTCCTTTTTTGCATTCTAACGTACGTTTTTTTTCAATTTGCATGACAGCTCCTTGCGGACCTAATGCGGGTAATTAAGAAATTTTGTTTTATCTAATGGAATTCAGAAATATCAAATTATGCATTTATAGAGTGTAAAGTCCAAGGGGATTCCGCTGTTTGTATGTGTCCCAATAACTTTAAAGGACATCCAATTGGAGCAAGAGGTTGTCAGCCAGAATGCAGCAGGAACGGTTAGTTGGCTATTGTATAAAAAAATGTGACATTGAAACTTTACGATGCTGCAACAGATGATTGTCCATGGACCCAAGCTTGTATTGCATTCAAATGTCAAGGTATTTAATTAGTAAACTGATTGCAAATTGGGTTAATCAATTCTTTAAAAATGTTTAGATCCGTGTATTGGAAGCTGTGGCGTATGTTTTCGAATGTTTTATTTTATTTGGTGTCTCAAAGTCCAGTTTCTCTGTTTAGATTGGATCTGAATGCCGGCCTGAAAATCACCGACCTGTTTGCTATTGTCCTTATGGATGGTACGGTGACCCCTACCTTAGATGTTCTGTTGGTAAGTGCCCCATCATTAAACTTTTTCAATTATGCATGACTAATACTCTTGTGCAATATAATAGACTCTATTTCAAAACATCCAATTGACAAGACTCCTTGTTCACCATCTCCATGCGGTGTTAACACAAACTGCAGAGTTTCTGATGGTCGAGCAGTTTGTACATGTATCGCAACCTATTACGGTGACCCTATTAAAGGATGTCATCCTCAGTGTGTTGTAAGAATGTCATTTTGATTTAGTGAATGAATTTATATAATTTGATGCCGAATTACTAGGTAAACTCGGACTGTGCTCAACACCTTCTTTGTCGGAACAACGAATGTTTGAGTGAGTCAAATCATATGTAATTACGTTATGTACATATTGTATAAACAACGCCATTGTTCAAAAAGTTGACCATGTCTCAGAAATGGTGCATTAATCAGTTTTTACTGTTTTCAGACCCCTGTCCGGCTTCATGCGGAGAAAATGCTCAATGTTCTGTTGTGTATCATTGTAAGTAGACTGCGAGGACAAAACGGGTTGAGAATAATTTATTTATTTATTGTTTCATCTTACATTTAGCCGTTCGGTGTACCTGTTTGCCTGGTTATGAGGGTACTGGATACTTGAATGGATGCGAAAAGAGTAATTTTATAAAGAAAAAAACATTAATTGCATTAAATCAATGAAAAATCTATACTTGTCAAATGTTTTTACTATAGTACCACCAAATAGATATCTTCCTGCTCCAAACCCTTGTTATCCATCCCCCTGTGGCAGTTTCAGCGACTGTCGTGAAAGTAATGGCCAACCAAGTACGTTTTTTTGAACACAGAATTTGCATTTAATAAATTTATTTAAAGTTTGCTCATGTGTCCGTGGATATTTTGGATCACCTCGTAAGTTTGAGACGCTATTTTAGTATTATGTGACACTTTAAAATTTAATTTTGATTATTACAGCAAATTGCAGACCCGAATGCATGGTTAGTAACATTACATTTTAAGATGGTTATTAATGAATTTCTTCATTTTCAGGAAAATGCTGAATGTCCATCCAGTAAAACAGATTCATTCAACCAAACTTAATTTAATTCCCGTTTCATGTTAGATAAAGCCTGTGATCAATTTACTTGTATCAATCCCTGTCCTGGAGCTTGCGGGGTTGGTGCTACAATTTAATGTTTATATATCAACCTCATTTATTAATTTTAGATAAATGCTGAATGCAAAGTTGTTCAACATCGTCCAGTTTGTTACTGTCCTGAGAATCGGATAGGGGATCCTTACATTGTGTGCCGCACTCAAGCTCCACCAAAACCTGTTCCAATAAACCCTTGTTCACCAACGCCATGTGGAAGCAGTAAGTCGTGTTTAGTATCCTATCCAAATATATAAATCAATTGTTTTTACTACTTCAGACACGATTTGTGAAGTAAAAGGAGATGCTGCCGTCTGCAGATGCAAGCCGAATTTCGTTGGCAATTCAAGATTAGGGTGTCATCCCGAATGTGTTCTAAATTGTACAGATAAATAGCGTTTATGCATAAGTGTCACCATCAAAGATAAATTTATGTTTCTTTCTGCAGCGGACTGTCCTTTGGATCAAGCATGTTCTGATTATCGCTGCTATAATCCATGTGAAGGCGCATGTGGTCTCAATGTATGAATTTCTTTAAATTATTGCTTGGATTAAATTAAACTGTAAATATTTTTTACCTTTTATAGGCGGATTGTGTTTGCAGAAATCATCTGCCAGTTTGTAATTGTAAATCTGGTTTCACAGGTATCGTTGCCTGCGAGCAAAAAATGTAAAATTTTTCTAATGAAATTGTTCTTTTTTTAGGAAACCCGTTTGTTCTATGTAAAGTAGAAGGTATACATTGTACTTTTTGGAAAGGGATTTGTTTTTGCATGCATGTTTTCAGAGCCCATTCGAGTTCCAGTGGATCCTTGCCTCCCTAGTCAATGTTTGTATTTGTCCAAAGATTAATTAGTTAGTTACGAATTCTTTATTATTATAGGTGGTCCTTACAGCCAATGTAGAAGTATTTATGAACAAGCAAGTAAGTTGGATGCTTAAATAATTTTTTGTAATTCAATCTTAATGCTAATTTCATCTCTAATTAGTTTGTTCTTGCTTACCTGCCTATGTCGGCTATCCACGTAAGTTTTATTCATGATATTTATTTTTTAAATATATTTTTTTATATATAATTGTCAATTTTTGATTTTAGCACACTGTCGTCCTGAATGTGTAGTCGGTATGTAATTAGTTAATTTTATTGATTGTTTCAAAATTGGAACATTGGAAAATTTAACGTTCTATTTTCGACACAGACTCTGACTGTGTTCTCTCTAAAGCTTGCCGTCATAATAAGTGCAGTGGTATGTTTCTAAAATTGATTTGTAACGCCCTTTGATCGTTTGATCTTATTTTCAGATCCTTGTCTTGGAAGTTGTGGCATTGTAAACCTTTCTCTCTTTTTTAATTTCTTATTGTAATTAATATGATTTTCAGAATGCACTCTGTACTGTACGATCTCATTCTGCGATTTGTTCATGTCCGTATGGTTTTATGGGTACGTTTTTTCAGCTTCAGAATGTTGCATCAAATTTACTCATTTATTACTTCACAGGAGATCCCTTGTATCAGTGCAAAAGAATTATCGGTGAGAAATGCGATTCGTATAGTAATAAATTATACCTATTTATTTATGCTATTTCATTGATAGAATCTCAACAACCGGAACCGCTGCGTCCCGACCCTTGCTCTCCTTCACCCTGTGGTCCAAACTCAAGTATGCTTATCTTATTTTAGTAATTTGCTGTGTTAGTCGAAATTTACAACAGGTTGCCGAAATGGAGTTTGTTCCTGCTTACCAAATTATATTGGAGTTCCTCCATATTGCAAACCAGAGTGCGAGGTAAAAAGTTGATTACTTGATTATTGAACGGTTTGTTACTCCTAGTTTTTTTTAGATAAGTGACGAATGTCCTCAAGGTATTATTTATTTTAAAAAATTATATTGCACCAGTAAAATTGCAACAATTAATTTATTCTTCTACTATTTAGACAAATCATGCATAAAATATAGATGTGTAAATCCATGTGTACCATGTAAGATAAAATAATAAGATTTCATTCCATCCTGGAATTAAATTTGAATTATAGCTCCATGCGGTTTCCACGCTTATTGCACCGTTATTGCACATAACCCAACATGTCGCTGTGATGAAAATTATCGCGGTGATCCACTGAGTCAATGTGAACGTATCAGACAACCAGGTATGTCTTTTTTTGTAATACTGGCTTATCTAGCTGAAGTTAACTTTAGAATCGTTCTTTTCAGTTTTAACAGATGTATGTTTTCCATCCCCTTGTGGAAGTAATGCCGAATGTCGAGTAGGCCACTCTGGTACCACACCAACTGCTGGTACGTTTAACATCTGAGGCTCTTTATATTTGTTTAATTTGTGCAATTTCTTATTCTTCTCAGTTTGTCAATGCATTCCCCCCTATGAAGGTATTTTAATGTTAATCCTTATTATGAATGCAGCTTAAAAATGTTTCTCTAAATGTTAGGTGATGCCTATATCGCTTGCCGCAGCGAATGTGTTAGGAATGGTGAGTCTCAATGTTCTAATTCCAGCAGTTGTATCTGTAATTTGTTGCCTTACATTACTATTAGCCGACTGCCCATTGAATAAAGCTTGTCAAAATTATCGCTGCATTGATCCTTGCCAAGGAACTTGTGGAGACTTTGCAATCTGCAGAGTTCACAATCATTCACCAATCTGCTATTGTATGTTTTTATACTGAAAATTACATTTTCTGAAAATTTATTTTTTAATTTGCAACAAAGGTCCAGAGGGATATAATGGAGATCCATTTCTTAGATGTTCACCTCAACCAAAAATTGTTTGTAAGTATTTTTTAATTAAAAACTTGTCGTCTTATTGACAACATTTGTTTATAATTTGCTTCAAAAACGCATTTCAGATCCACCTCAAAAGTTTGTAGATCCATGTATTCCAAGTCCATGTGGCCCTTACAGCCAGTGCAGAACTAGCAACGATCAATCTAGTAAGAAATTTTGAGTTCCACAAATATATGTAATTACATACATAAATAAAATATTGTTGCAACTTATTAATATTAATTTGTTATTAGTTTGCTCATGCAAGGCTTCTTATGTCGGTAGGTGTCAAACATGAAAAAATTAATTGAATGGAATTTTTTCACATTATTATTTTATTATCTTATTAAAGGAACTCCTCCCAATTGCAAACCTGAATGTGTCACTAGTTTTGAGTGCTCATCAGGTATGTCGTGTATCTTTAAAGAATTTAAATGCTATAACGATAAATCATATTAGACAAAGCGTGTCAACAGCAGCGCTGTGTTCCACCTTGCACAAACAATCCATGTGCGCCGTCAGCAATCTGCGAAGTTCGGAATCACTGTAGGTTATTATTTGCAAATTCACTTAATGAGGGTATTATTGAGCATATATTGACAACAGCGCCTATTTGCCGATGTCCTCCTGGTTATATTGGAAATGCGTTCATTCGATGTGAAATTCAACAACCACTTGGTACAAGATTTTATTGACTGTAAAATACACTTATAATTTAAAATATGCATTATTGCAGTTGAAGAGCCTGATTTTAAAATTGATCCATGTTATCCATGTGAGTATTCATGCATTAATAATTTTATAGCTGATTTGAATAATTGCAGCTCCATGCGGACCATATTCAGAGTGTCGTGCTATAGGAGAAAGTTATGTTTGCTCTTGTTCAGTTGGATATTTTGGATCCCCTCCAAACTGCAAGCCTGAATGCAGCATTTCAGAGGATTGCTCCAACGGTATTACATATCTTATTTTGATTGAAGTTGTATATCATTTTCAATGAGTTTATTGCATACAGAAAAGGCATGTTTGCAACAACGATGCACAGGTTCGCAATTCTTTTAATATTTACATTATTAGATTTTAATTTTCAATTGAATTTACAATACATTTCATCCTCTACTTTGTTTGAATTTGTATTCTTTCATTTCAGATCCTTGTATTGGTAAGCTTTCGGATCTGGTCCTTGCATTAGGAATTATTATTGATTCTTAGGTGCTTGTGGGTGGAATCATGTTCAATGTAAAGTCTTCAATCATGGTGAGCTTAAGATTTTCAGCACTTTATTTTATAATTATAATTATTCAATATAAAATGTAGTTCCAAGTTGTTTCTGTGAAGTCGGATACGAAGGTGATTTTTTCGGCTGGATTTTAAAAGATTAAAATCTTGTAATACGATTTTTAATGTATACAGGCGATCCATTCTCTGGATGCGTTCTAAAAGGTGTGTATTGAAGATATAATTAATACTGAATAAAATTTTATGAAAATCCTAATTTGTTTATTTGTTATAGTGTACGTAGAAAAGGATCCGTGTTATCCATTGTCTCCATGTGGACGTAACGTAAGCTATTTAAACAACTTTCCATGAAAGAAATCACAAATCCCTTTTCAGGCTATCTGTGAAAACAATAATGGCTCCCCAAATTGCAAATGTATTCCCGAGCACCACGGTATTAAAAACACATTAATTGATTTAGATTAGTATGCAATTCATAATAGGTGACCCATACGTCGGTTGTAAGCCGGAATGTGTGATTAACTGTGAGTAAGCATTTATCACGCAACTTGATTAATGAATTATTTTTAATCGTTTAGTGGACTGCCCTTTAACTAAGGCATGTATGAGAAATCGCTGTCAAGGTATATAATTGATTTGCCATTAGTTGAAAAAAGTTTGAAGTATGAGTTTTGATACACTCGTCTTAAATTCCAGATCCTTGCTTAAGCCCTGGAACGTGTGGAGAATTGGCTAAATGTTCTGTTTACAATCATGCCGTCAGTTGCGTTTGTCCTACAGGTTACACAGGACAACCGTTAGTTGCTTGTTATCAGATAAAGGAAATACCAAAGCCTAGTGTGGATCTTTGTTTTCCTTCTCGATGTAGGACTATAAAACCTGCTTAATAGCTAAATATTAAGAATATTTATTACATCTTCAGGTGGACCTTATAGTCAATGCAAAGCAATTAACGATCAAGCTAGTAAGAGTTGCTGTTTAATTACAAGTTGTTGATTGGGATGATATAATCGATTGTTTTATAGTTTGTTCATGTCTTCCTGGAAATATCGGGAACCCTCCAAACTGCCACCCAGAATGTATTGTAAGCAGCATATTTTTAATGTTTTTAATTAAAATATTTTTGTTTAAAATCATTACCAATTGTACCTTTTTGTAGGTTTCTTCCGACTGTCCATTGGGTATGACAATAAACTTAACCATTTTTATATTAGAATAATTTTTTGAAACTTGATGTGTTATCACACCTTTTGCAGATAAAGCATGCATTCAACAGTTTTGTCAAGGTTGGTACAAACTTGTAATTTCAATTAACGACATTTGTAAAATGTAATTCTAAAACACTAGATCCCTGTCTTGATAGACCTTGTGCACAGTCTGGTAAGTTATTGAACATTGGATGTTTGAAAATTAACATAAAAATGTTGTAGCAATTTGTCGAGTAGTAAACCACTCGCCAATTTGTACATGTCCACCAGAATTTATTGGTATGAAAAAAAGTACTTGTTCATTTGTTCAAAACACTACTAACACGATGATAACATCAATTAGGTGACCCATTTAGCGGATGTACTCCTAAGCCTTACATTCCGGATGTGCGTTTTGAACCCTGCTCCCCATCGCCATGTAAGTTCAATTTCACCCACACTTTCTTGCAGCAATTTGCGATTTATAAAAGTTTAATGTAATTTTTCATATCAATTTAGGTGGACCGTTTAGTTATTGTAGAGCAAATGGAGATAGAGCATGTAAGATTTTTATAAATTGCAATTTTTAACACAGTCTGAAAACGCACAGTGTCAAACTATAATTATTTTTTTAGCTTGCACATGTCTTGAAAATTACATTGGATCTCCACCGACTTGCAGACCAGAATGTACAATTGATGGTAAAAAAAACTCTTTCTTTGATTATCTTAAATTCACTTTAAAATTCATTAGCGGAATGTCCTCAAGAGCTTGCATGTTTACAAAATAAATGCCGAGATCCATGTCCAGGTAATGATTAATAAATTACACATTATTCAATTAACTAATTGTTTAATTATAGACTCATGTGGCTTCAACGCTTATTGCAAAACAATTTTACGTAAGTAATCTTAGAATTTCAAATCAAAATAATATTTGAATAGTAATATTTTATTTCTTAATACAATAGATTCACCAAAATGCTATTGTTTAGAAGGATTTACAGGAGATGCCTACTCATCATGCTATGAGATCCGTATTGTAGAACGTAAGTTTGTCATTACAATAAGGCATGTTAAAGAGAATCTAAATAATCATGAACAGCGACACAAATTTTGGATCCCTGTAATCCATCGCCATGTGGTCTAAGTAAGTTGCAATTATGTTATTAAGTTTTGAGTATTTTTGAAGTTTTTATATATGTACTTAGAAAATTTTTAAATTTTTAGACGCAGTTTGCACAACTAAAGATGGAGCTGGTAAATTGCTACTTTCTTCATTTTCGCTGCATGTTTTTAATTTATCTAAAACAGGTAGTTGTCAATGCATATCCGAGTACCACGGAGATCCCTATGTTGGTAAGTCCCTTAAGAATAATCACATTGAGAAATTAATTATTTGGTTTTCCAGGATGCAGGCCTGAATGCGTTTTAAATTGTAAGTAATATTTGGAATAAATTCTAAAACGAACCTGCTAAAATTTCGTTTTAATTTTATAGCGGACTGTCATTCTAATAAAGCTTGTGTGAGAAATCACTGTCGAGATCCGTGTCCGGGTACGTTTTAATTCCAGATGCTGTTTAAAACTATGTATGTAATAATAAACTAATCGCTTCATGTTTATTTATTGCAGGAATTTGCGGAATTCATGTATGTATATTTCTTCATGTTGGATTCATACCAAATTCCTAGCGTTGAATATTTTATTTGTTTTAGGCCGTTTGTACGACGGCTAATCACATTCCAGTCTGCACTTGTGAATATGGCTATACAGGTATGAAATTTGGTTTACATTAATGAAAGGGTAGTCACAATTTATGGTTTATAGGAGAACCGTTTAGAAGTTGCCACCGAATTATAGAATCACCTCGAATTCCAATAAATCTTTGTTCTCCATCTCCTTGTGGAATAAACGGTCAATGTCGAGAAGTTAATGGACAGGCAGTGTGTTCCTGTCAAGCTAATTACATTGGGTCACCTCGTAAGTGATTGCGTATGTTTCTGACAAGTTTTCAAGTTTTCATATTGCTTTTGTTAATAGCAAATTGTCACCCAGAATGTGTAGTGTCATCAGAATGTCCACTTGACAAAGCATGTCAACTAAATAAATGTCAAGGTATTTACATCGTTAATGTATTATATGTAACTTTGTGAATCGATGAAATAATAACATTTACATTGCTTTTTTTCAGATCCATGCCTTCAAGGTACTGTTATCAACTTAAAATTTCTTCATTATAAATCATTGCTCGAATATTAAATATGCGTTTTTCCAGGCCCATGTTCATCTCAAGCTATATGTAAAGTAGTCAATCATAGTAAGTTAAAACATCGTTTTTTTGTATTTATTGCTTGTTCATTCTAAAGGTCCGATCTGTACTTGTCCACCAAATTACATTGGTAAGAATCTTCATTTATTTTTACCTTTGAATCTGCTTTAAATTTATCTCAACATTTATTTTATTTTGTTTTGCTAGGAAATCCATTTGTAAATTGCATTTTCCGCACACCGGAGCCCATTGCTGAAGATCAAGACCCTTGCTCTAATTGTAAGTTGTAACAAGTGTATAATATTTGAAATGGTAGTGATTATTTATGCATTGTATAAATAGCCCCTTGTGGACCGAATAGTCATTGTCGAGAACATAACAGAGTTGCTACATGCACTTGCTTACCAGGATTCATTTCTTCGCCACGTAAGTCTATTACATATTATTATTTATTTAAGTATATATGAACGAAAATTGTCACTTTTACATGTTGATCTTTGCATAAATATATTGAAATTTGGTCAAGTTTTTAAAATTAAATTTTGTTTATTTCAGCCAATTGCAGACCTGAATGTTCGGTAAGTACATGATTCACTTTTGATTTGAAAATAGATGAAAAATATTCTGTACAGATTGATCAAGATTGCTCATCCGATAGAGCTTGTAGACAGTCGAAATGTATAGGTAGGTAGCACTAAAGTAATTTCAGTTTTAAATCTAAATCAATGTTTCAATAATATACAGATCCTTGCGTGGGATCTTGTGGAGTCAATGCAATTTGCAGAACAATCTCCCATTCGATTAACTGCTACTGTTTGGATGGGTATATTGGTAAGCTTCTATAATTATGTATTTATTAGTTTAAGATTAGTTTATTTTAATTCAATAATGCACATTGAATACCATTGATACATTCCAGGTGATCCATTTAATGGATGCCATAGGAAGTTGCCGGATCCAAAAGTCAATGTTCCAACGGATCCATGCTTTCCATCACCATGTGGCAGTAGTAAGTTGATTTAGTTTAATTGATGATAAAATTAAGTTGCACAATGTTATTAATATTTGAACGGTAGATGCTATTTGCGAAACAAGAAATGGTGCAGGTCAGTATTTTAACCGAAAATTAACTTTTGTAAATACAGTTGTAAATCATTTGTGTTCATTTTCATTGAAAATTTAGGTAGCTGTAAGTGTATTGAAGATCATTTTGGAGATCCCTATACGGTAAGTAAATGTGGAATATTAATAGGAATTATGCTTAAATCCAATTGATTTAATGTACATGTTGTAATTGGATTTCTATTTTTCTAGGTTTGCCGACCGGAATGTGTGTTAAACGGTATGAATAGCAATATGAGATGATTAACGTTAAGTACTCGATATTTTATTAACATATACAACTTAACTTAGCGGATTGTCCTACAAATAAAGCGTGTCAGAGAAATCACTGCGTGGATCCATGCCCTGGAGTGTGTGGAGTAAGTGTCAACAATTGAACTTGAATGCGAAATTCAATAAATTTAATTTTGTTTTAGACCAACGCAGATTGTCATTCTTACAACCACATACCAACTTGCGAATGTTTTCCAGGATATGAGGGTAAATATTTCTGTAGCTTTTTTGTGACCTTGTTTATTTATCATATTGACCTTTAGGTAACCCATTCCACGGATGCTATCAAATAAGTAAGTTCAAGTTTTCCTCAACTAAAATCTTTTAAATTATCATTTACAAATGCTCTCAGGGATTCCTCTTCCAACTCAACCACACGATCCTTGCTCGCCGTCGCCATGTAAACTAATTAGCATTAAAACGAAAATTGTGGAATCTAATTTTTAACTCTTTAAATTAAAGGTGGTCCTTTCAGTCAATGCAGAAACATTAATGGATCACCACTGTGTTCTTGTTTAGAGAGTTATTTAGGACCGCCACCATCTTGCAGACCTGAATGCGTTGTAATATATTTTGAAAATATTCAGACTTTTAACAATTGTCTACATTCTATTTTTTTAATAGATATCTTCAGAGTGTCCGTTGGATAAGGCATGCCTTCAACAACGTTGTGCTGGTACATTTAAGACAATGTAAATAATATATTCCGGATACACAAATGATATATCTTTCAGACCCTTGCATTCAAAATACATGTGCATCTTCAGCTATTTGTAAAGTTTTAAATCATTCCCCAATTTGTTCGTGCCCTCCAGGATATGTTGGTAAGAATGATTGTTTTATATTATTAAAGTTCTAGCATGTATAATTTATTTATTACAGGAAATCCATTTGTAAGTTGCGAGTTAGAGCAAGCTCCGAAAGTTCCAACGCATCCTTGTTATCCGAACCCTTGCGGACCAAACTCAGAATGTAGGGAAATTAATGATGTAGCAGGTACTTGAACTTTAATGTTAATCCGAATGGATTGTGTTTTATGGTGTGAATTTAATGTTTCAGCTTGTTCTTGTGATAGAGATTTCTTTGGATGTAAGTACAAATTCTTTGTAATTGCTAAATTTGAGGATTAATAACGACAATGCAAATATTCTATTCAGCTCCCCCTAATTGCAAACCTGAGTGTTCTATAAATGAAGATTGCCCCTCAGATAAATCTTGCTCAAGAAACAGATGCACAGGTTATTATAATTATTATTTGTTTAGGCATAAAGTAGTTTGCACTTTTGCTACAATATCTGTACCCTTTAGATCCGTGTCAAGGAGCCTGTGGACTGGTAAGTTAATTTTCATTCGTAAATGATGAAGTAATTGAATGACCTGATGTCTTGCATATAGAATGCAGAATGTCGTGCTCTAAACCATCGAGCTGTTTGCCACTGCCTTGTCGGTTATGAAGGGGATGCTTACACAAATTGTCACCATATATATTTGCCACCCCCTGATGTAATTCAAGACCCTTGTGTTCCATCCCCTTGCGGTACAAGTAAGTGAATTTAAAAATATTTATAATATAATATAGCATGCTAAATCATTGACTTGAAAATTGATTCACAGATGCAATATGCAATGCTCAAAGTGGGGCTGGTAGCTGTATTTGTCTTGAAGAACATTTCGGTGATCCATATGTTGGTAAGTCTGAAAAAGCAATAACAGATTGAGAAATAAATAATTTTGATTTGTGTTTGCAGGATGCAGACCTGAATGTGTTCAAAATAGTATGTGCCAAACTTTAATATATTATAATTGATTCATAATTTAATTGTATGTAATGTTCTAGATGATTGTCCGCCATCAAAAGCATGTGTACAATTTAAATGTTCAAGTTAGTTTTCATTTTTTTCAAATTTATTAATGTCTGAAATATACATGTGTGTTTATTGCAGATCCTTGTAAGGGACTCTGTGCTTTCAATGCTGGTAAGTGGTTGTAATTAAACATGCAATACGTACATATATGATAATTTGATTGTATTGAATTGTCCGTGATTTATTTAGAGTGTTTTGTTAACAATCACATTCCAACCTGTCAGTGCCTTGCGAAATTCACTGGTAAGATTATTTCATTTTTATTTGACTGCAATTCAATTATGACAATTGAAACCCTCGATAGGTGATCCGTTCCGTGGTTGTCACGAAATCCGTAAGTTTGATTATTTAAACAGCCCAGAAATTATAAGTAAATGATTTTGTTTTAGCCGAAATCAAGCAACCAATAAATCTCTGTTCTCCAAGTCCATGTTCGTATTTAATATGATAAAATTATTTTGCGGCTAAACGTTTATTTATTATGGTTGTAGGTGGACCATTTAGTCAGTGTCGTGAACATTTGGGTTCTGCAATTTGTTCATGCAATGCTGGTTATCATGGGTCACCTCGTAAGTTTTGAAATGCCAATTCTTTGTATCCAGCGTTTTGGCATGTGTAATTTTGTTTGTATTGCAGCTAATTGTCGACCTGAATGCATTACAAATAGCGATTGCCCACTAGGTAAAGTTGAAGATAAACTGAAATGATTGCAAATTTAAAATTTTATAACCTTTTTAGACAAGGCCTGCTATCATGAAAGATGTGAACCAGTTTGTCTAAATGGGCCCTGCGCACCCACGGCACTTTGTAAAGCTCACGCTCATTCTGCAATTTGCACTTGTCCAGCTGATCACATTGGCGATCCTTTCAGTGGATGTATGCGAATGCCAATCCGCATAGACCCTGTCAATCATTGCGAACCCAATCCATGTGGTCCTTTTTCAACTTGCCAAATCGTCAATGGTGGACCAGCATGCTCATGTTTTGAAAATTATCAAGGACGGCCACCATTTTGTAAACCAGAATGTACAATTCCACCAGACTGCCCTGCAGATAAAACCTGCATTCGCCAGAAGTGTCATCAAGTGTGTGAAGGTGCATGTGGTTATAATGCAGACTGTCGTTCAATTGACCATGCTCCTATTTGTGTATGTCGACCTGGATTTATTGGAGATCCTTTCAGAGGATGCTACGCCAAGCCAGTGGAACCTCCAGAAAGAATTGATTATATCGTAGATCCCTGTAACCCTAGCCCTTGCGGCAGTAATGCTGTATGCACGACAAGGAATGGAGCCGGAAGTTGTAAATGTATCGATTTATATAACGGTGACCCGTACACAGGATGTAGACCTGAATGTGTTCAAAATGATGACTGTCCTCAAAACAGAGCTTGTGCAGGGTACAAATGTATAGATCCTTGCCCAGGAATATGTGGAATTAATGCCCAGTGCCTTGTGAGAAATCACATTCCGTCCTGCATTTGTTTGGAAGGTTACATTGGGGAACCGTTCCGTTCATGCAGGCTAGCACCGAAAGAAGAAAAGCAGGGTCCAGTGAATCTTTGCGTTCCATCTCCTTGTGGTCCAAACAGCCAATGTCGTGAAAGCAACGGAGCTGCAATTTGCTCCTGTTTAAGAGAGTATACTGGTTCTCCTCCCAATTGTAGACCTGAATGCGTTACAAGTAGTGAATGCGAACTTACTAAAGCATGCAAAAATCAGCGTTGTATAGAAGTTTGTCCAGGACCTTGTGCTTCAAATGCAAAATGCTTGGCAGTTAATCATGTTGCAGTATGCTCATGTGGTGTTGATCAAATTGGTGATCCATTTAGATTTTGTCAACCACGACCTCCTCTGAGAGAGGATATCGAAATCAATCCTTGTGTCCCAAGCCCATGCGGTCCTAATGCCGAATGTAGAAATGTCAACAAGGTTGCATCCTGTACGTGTTTGAAGGATTACACAGGATTTTCTCCAAACTGTCGTCCAGAGTGTACTGTAAACGAAGAATGCGCAAGTGATCGTGCTTGTGTACAGTTGAAATGTGTAGACCCGTGTCTTGGCTCTTGTGGTCACAATGCTGTTTGCAGAACTGTATCACATAGGGTTATGTGTTATTGTATGGATGGATATATCGGTGATCCATTCAATGGTTGTTCCTTAAGACCACGAGAAAAAATTCCATTGGTTCAAACAGATCCGTGCTTTCCATCACCTTGCGGCAGTAACGCAATATGCGAGGCAAGAAACGGAGCTGGTAGCTGCATATGTATTCCAGAACATTTCGGGGATCCCTATACAGGATGCAGACCGGAATGCGTTTTAAATGCGGATTGTCCTTCTTCTAAGGCATGCATGAGGAATCGCTGCCAAGATCCATGCCCTGGTGTCTGTGGAATTAATGCAGAATGCACTGTTTACAACCATATTCCTACTTGCGAGTGTTTGCCTGATCATACAGGAAACGCATTTAGAATTTGTAGTCCTATTGTTCCACAAAGAGTTATTGAGTCCCACGAGCCCTGCCAACCAAATCCATGTGGTCCAAATAGCGTATGCAAAACACAAAATGGACTTGCCGTTTGCTATTGTTTACCTCAATTTATTGGAGCACCACCTTCCTGTCGTCCTGAATGTGTTACAAGTTCAGAGTGTGAGTTGACCAAAGCATGTGTGAATCAACAATGTCAACTTGTATGTCCCGGTCCATGTGCGTTTAATGCCATTTGCAGAGCTGTAAATCATGTTCCCATCTGTTCTTGTGGACTTGAGTACATTGGTGACGGATTTTCCAGTTGTCAACCAAAACCACCTGTTCGAGAAGAACTACCCTTACCTGATCCTTGTAACCCATCTCCATGTGGCCAAAATGCTGAATGCAAAGAATTAAATGGTGTTGCAGCATGTAGCTGTCTACTTGGCTATTCAGGAGGTATATTTTACTACTGTGATAGGTCATTTCGAATTTATGATGTGAATATCCAAATTTCCAGCACCTCCTAATTGCCGAGCCGAATGTACAATTCCTCAAGAGTGTCGTGGAGATCAAACATGTATTCGATTCAAATGTGTTGATGTTTGTCTTGGTAATTTGAAAATGTTCCAGATGCCTTAAAAGTGTCGCTAAATCTAAATGTTTAGGTGCTTGCGGATTTAATGCCGAATGCAGAGGAATCAATCGTGAGTGTTTATTTGTGCCAAGTACTTTTTTTAAGTTTGAAAACTGCTAATTTAGATTCCCCAAATTGTTATTGTTTAACTGCCTTTACTGGAAACGCACTTTATGGTTGTTACGAAATTGTTCCAGAAATAAAGCAAGAAGCTCAAAATCCGTGTGTTCCAAGTCCTTGTGGGCGAAGTTAGTATTTTTAAAAAAATCCCCAAAGTAAATCAATCAATTTGCTTTTTTTAGATGCTCGCTGTGAAAATCACAACTCTGCCGCCGCTTGTATTTGCATTCCTGAATATTATGGAGATCCATACATTGAATGTAGACCTCAATGTGTAATATCTGCAGACTGTCCGTTCAATAAAGCCTGCTCCCACTTTAAGTGTATAGATCCATGCCCTGGCGTTTGTGGATATAATGCCCGTGAGTTGCAAATCCACATACTAAACAATAAGTCGAAAATGATACAACAATTCGTTTTTTTAATTTTAGAATGTGACGTTGTCAACCATTCTCCAACGTGCAGTTGTAAGTTTCATTAGCTTTCAATCTTTACTGATGAAAATTATCTACATGCATACATACAACAAATATTGTAATTTTAGGTCTGCCTGAATTTACTGGTGATGCTTTGCGTGGGTGCAGAGACATACCTATTCAACGACCAAAAGTTCAAATTTATCTTTGTTTTCCTTCACCTTGTTAGTAAAATTTTTTTGTGTATTTGTATTGTAATTATTAAAATGCACTATGAACGTTTAGGTGGACCGCATAGTCAGTGCCGTGAAGTAAATGGTGCTGCAAGTGAGTTATTATTTTGAATCCAAATCTGCAATTCAATTTGTTCAATTTTTTAATTAGTTTGCTCTTGTTTGAGCGAGTACACTGGTTCTCCTCCCAATTGTAGACCTGAATGTGTTACAAGTAGTGAATGTGAGTTATCAAAGGCTTGTTTGAATATGCACTGTCTGAACCCTTGTCCAGGTACGTTGTTCAACAATATATATATATATAAAGTAGATTTATTTGTTACTCGTGCTTTATTTGGATATTGGTTTTTGTGCTGTAGGACCATGTGCTCCTTCAGCTAATTGTAAAGTGATTAATCACTGTAAGTATCATTATTTACATGCATATTTGAAATATGTAAACCTTTGTTTCGAAAATTCACAGCACCCATTTGTGTTTGCCCTATTGGGACAAGTGGAGATCCATTTTATTCTTGTCACCAGGTTCAGAAAATCCAAGAACCTGGGCCAATAGATCATTGTAATCCAAATCCGTGCGGAGCAAATGCCGATTGCAGGGAATTAAATGGAGTTGCCGGTACGATATATCTTTACGTTCTAGCCAATTGCTCAATTCACAATTATTCTTTATATAGCTTGTACATGTCGACAAAGTTTTGTTGGGTCACCACCAAATTGCAGACCTGAATGTAGCGTAAGTTTAATTATTATCTGAATAAAATATAAAAAATTGTACTCTTTTGTTTTTTGATTAGATTGATGAGGATTGCAGACAAGGTAATACATACATTTATTTATTTATTTATTTGAATACTTCATGGTTGGATTTCATTTCGTTTCATTCAATTAACTTTTGTATTGTTTTGTAGATCATGCTTGCATAAGAAGCAAGTGCAGGACTCCATGTGAGGGCGTTTGTGGAGTGAGTTATGTCAATGAAGTTTATGAAAACAATTTTTAATAAAATATTTTTGAACAGAATAATGCAGAATGTAGAGCTGCTAATCATCGTGCTCAATGCTATTGCAGTAAGTTGTGTTTATCCATTGTACAGAAAAGTTCAGAATATAATCGTTTGAACATTATTATAGTAACTGGATATGAAGGAAATCCATTTTATGACTGTACATTGATTATTAAGAAGATCGTTGAGGTAGCAGTTGATCCATGTAATCCATCACCATGTACGTGTTAATGAACAAAAATAACCGATCAGAAATAATTTAAATTAAAACTTTCTTTTGCAGGTGGAAGTAGTAAGTTTCAAGTTTCATTTGAATTAATATTCAGTCATTATTTATGAATGTATGAATTCTAATCGTTTAACTTGTGAATATAGACGCAGTGTGTTCTGCACGACAAGGAGCTGGTATTTTTTTTTAGTTTTGAAACAAAGTCATTTTAATAAAACTTTAAAAATTAGGATCTTGCAAATGCATTCCTGATTATTTCGGAGATCCTTATTCCGTGAGTAGATTTAGCATATATGCAGCAATAATGCTTTCAATTAAAATTGATTTTGAGAAGGTTTTAATTACATTTCGATTGTTCTAGAGTTGTCACCCTGAATGTACCAGAAACAACGATTGTGACCGATCCAAAGCTTGTACGAACTTCAAATGTATTGGTAAGTTATCATTAATTACAACATTTTGAATTCAATTCAAAATACAAAATTTACAAAATATTGTTTTTAGATCCCTGTCCAGGTGTTTGCGGCATCAACGCACGGTGTTCGGTTATCAACCACTCACCCGTTTGCTCATGTATAGAAGGTTTCACAGGCTCTCCATTTTCCGCCTGCAATGAGATTAGGTTACCAGAACGTATTGATTCATCTGACCCTTGTATCTCTTCACCATGTAAGGTTTAGTTTTATTTTTGTTCTTAAGTATCTATTAAATTATATATACATAAATACGCATATATATCTAATAAACAATGGGGCTCCGTCTTATGTGCATAGGTGGTCCATACAGTCGTTGTCGAAACAACAATGGATTTGCCATTTGCACGTGTGAAGGAGGTTATATCGGTAAGTATACCCTATTTAAATTTAGCTGCAACAAATTTTTTAAATTTTATTTGAAAATGACAGGTTCTGCTCCAAGTTGCAGACCCGAGTGCACAATAGGTTTGCAACGAATCATAGATTTATCATTTAGCTAATTTTGCTAACTTTTGTAGATTCCGATTGTAGTTTGACTAAGACTTGTCAAAATTATAAATGTGCAGATGTCTGTCTTAGATGTAAGATTCGCTCGTTGTGGTTGTTATTTCTAAAAACTAAAATAATGTCATTTTTACAGCTCCCTGTGGTTCGAATGCCTACTGTAGAGCTAGGAACCATTCTCCGTCTTGCATTTGTAATGAAGGGTACGAAGGAGATCCATTTACAGCCTGTAGACAACGACAACAACCACGACCTGGTAATTCTTTAAAATAAATTTATTTTATAGTGCTTAATTATCTGAACCTTAGAAGTGAGAATTGACCCTTGTAACCCATCACCCTGTGGACAAAGTAAATATCATAATTTTCAAACTGGTGAAACAATGGTAGCATGTGAATAATTTAGATGCTGTGTGTCGAACTGTTGGGTTATCTGCATCCTGTTCCTGTAACGAAGGATTTATTGGACGTCCACCAAACTGCGTAGCAGAATGCATTGTTAACGGTAAATCAATTAAAAATTCGTAATATTACATGTATTAAATATATTTATTGAATATTTGCAGAGGATTGCCCACAAGATCGAGCTTGTGTGCGACAACATTGCGTATCATCTTGCGACCAATGTGGATTAAATGCTGATTGTCGTGTCATTCGTCACAGTAAGACTTTTTTTAATTTAAGCCATTCATATGTATTCACTCCGGAGTATATTATAGACGCTCAATGCGAATGTCGAACTGGGTATACTGGTTCACCACGAAGTGGTTGTTATCCAATTGAAAGAAGTAGGGCATTCTATTAACACATGTATTTATAAAATGCTTAACTATTTTTTGATTAGCTACTCCTTACCCAGTAATAATTGTGTCTCAACCATGTGAACCATCTCCGTGTGGCAGAAATGTATGTAATTTTAATTAATTGAAAATAATCATACATCGATTGCATATTTTAGGCTATTTGTCAAGAATTGAATGGTGCTGGGTCTTGCAAATGCCGTGCTGGTATGAATGGAGATCCGTATATTGTAAGTAAACATTAACATTAAAAAATAAACGCTTAAATGCAATTGATTTATGCACATGTCAAGTTGATACTGTTTTAACTTTAAATTTCTATTCCAGGAATGTAAATTTGAATGCGAAATAGGTATGATTGCAATAGGAGGAGGATGACTTTATTAAAATTCAACAAAATTTTAATATATTTTGACACTTCAGATTCGGATTGTGATGTCCGAAAAGCGTGCACACAACATACTTGTTCTGATCCTTGTCCAGGTATTCTTTAAGCTGAAATTGCATTTTCTACTCTAATATAAATATTTTTTATCCTTTAGGAACGTGTGGTATTAATGCTCATTGCAATGTTGAAAGGCATGTTCCCAGTTGCACATGTAAGTTTTGTTTTTCATTTCAAAAACAGCGTTTTACACTTGAAAAATATTGTCTAGGCCCAGGAGGTTATATTGGGAATGCATTTGTTCGATGCTACCCTAAACCAGAAGGTATTTAATTACATATTTATTATTACAATTAATGTTTTTTATACTGTTTTTTTAGACCGGCAACCCCCACCAATTCGTGTTGATCCATGTTTCCCAAACCCTTGTAATTTGTTTAGTACTTCATGCCTCTCAATGCATTTTGGCATTATATTATTTGTCTGCATTACTAAAGCATTTCGTAATTTTTAGGTGGACCATATAGTAATTGTAGAGAAGTCAATAGTGTTGCAAGTAAGACGAATTGCTTTTAATTGTTATATATTTAGTGCAAAACTAATTGTCACAATTTAAAAGTTTGTTCGTGCCTAAAGTCTTATATTGGATCTCCTCGTAAGTCGTCATATTTAATACATACAATTCATGATGGTTATTTTACGTGCCCCAATAGTTTACCTTGAATTGTTTAAATTTCAGCAACTTGTCGACCAGAATGTGTGACTTCGTCAGAATGCGAATTAACAAAAGCATGTATGAGTCAACATTGCGCTGATCCATGTCCTGGAGTTTGTGGCACCAATGGTAATTAGTTACTTAAGTGACTATGAAAATAAATCAATTGGTTAATTATTTATTGTTTATTCGTAGCTGTTTGCAAAGTTCTCAATCATTCACCAATTTGCAGCTGCCCAACAGGTACGACAATTTACGTCTATGTATTTACATGAATAAAGATTAAATTTAATAATCCTTACTTTTAGGTTATGTTGGTGACCCATTTATACTTTGTCGCGTTGAACCAAAACGTAAGTTATTTTTTTAGATAGTACTTACATATTTATTGCAATCGTCTTTTAAATACAGCTCAAGAACCCCGGCAGAGAATTGAACCCTGCTTACCAAGCCCTTGTACGCTTTCATTATACAATTTATTGTGACACTTTTGTTTAGTGCTGTTTTTAATTATTAATTGTTATTATGACTTTAGGTGGCCCATTTGCGGAATGTAGAGCTATTGGAGAACAAGCTAGCTGTTCATGTCTTGCTAACTATCAGGGTGCTCCACGTAAGTGGTTTCAATATTTATGTACATAAATCAATTAAATTCTTTCAACAGGTTTAAATTAGTTACCTAAATTGTTTTTAATTTCAGCAAACTGTCGTCCAGAATGTATTTCTTCTAATGAATGCCCCAATGGTAATAAATAGATTATCGATATGTTGCTTATATATTGTGTTTAATAAATTGCAGTGCAAGCCTGTATTCAAATGAGATGTCAAGACCCCTGTCCTGGAAGCTGTGGAATAAACGCCCACTGTAACGTTGTCAATCATGGTAAATTATTTAAAGTATTTTGACACATTAATCTTTTAACATTTTTTCAGTTGTTGTTTGCACCTGTGACCACCAATACACTGGTAATTAATAACCACTGCAACAATATTTTTGTCACATACTTATTTTATTTGACTTTAGGTGATCCGTTCTCAAGATGTTACCCAATCATTGTATCTCGTAAGCGTTATTCCTTGTAATTTATGATTCAAATTTTGACTGTTTGTATTAATTACAGCTCCAGTTAGAACTGATCCGTGCAATCCATCCCCTTGTGGCAGCAGTAAGCTTTCAAAGACGTGCAAATAAATGCATCTTGTAACGTTATTTTTAAATTGTAGATGCCATTTGCACTGAAAGAAATGGATTCGGAAGCTGTTCTTGTCTTAAGGATTACCATGGAGACCCATATACAGGTAAATAAGTTAGCATTTTTACTTTTCATTTATATTTAGAGGAATAAATACAATTTGTGGTTACAGGATGCCGACCTGAGTGCGTTTCCAACGCAGAATGCCCAAGTAACAAAGCTTGTCGGGACTATCATTGCGTGGGTTCGTTGCTTTAAAATTGATTCAGATTAAATTTCAAAGTTTATTTTCTAAAAATTTTCTAAAAATAATAAATTTAAAAATAAGCTTTTGATTAAATGTCTACTTTTATTACAGACCCATGCCCCGGTGTGTGTGGTATCAATGCTGAATGTTCTGTCATTAATCACAGTAAGAGAAATATTTAATATTTATCATTTTCTTCATAATGTTTTTATTTAGATACGGTATGCACATGTTTACCAAACTTCTTTGGGGATCCATTTTATCTGTGTCGACAACAAGAACAACCACCTCCTCGTGAGTACTGATTTTACTTATAGAAAATTGGTGAAATCCAAAAACTTATCAATTTTAGCATTCCAAGTCAAAGTAGATCCATGTTATCCGTCACCATGTATGTAATAGTTTGTATAATCAATCACATTACAACAAATTGTAAACTTTTTGTTCAAAATTTAGGTGGGCCAAACAGTCAATGTCGTCAAATTGGAGAAAGTGCAAGTAAGCCATTCTTTATTATTATTTACATATCTCTTTGGTTTTGGATAAAAGTTTATTATTTACAGCATGTTTTTGCCTTCCATCTTTTGTCGGGTCACCTCCAAACTGTAGGCATGAATGCATACAAAATAGTAAGTAAATGAATTGCGTTTGACGTAGGTTTGGTAAAACAATAATTTCAGGTGACTGCCCTAATCATTTGGCTTGCTTGCAAAATCACTGTCGAGGTAACAAGATCAACAACACTACAAATGATTCAATCCACAGATTAATAAAATTTTATTACTTTGTAGATCCTTGCCCTGGAGTTTGTGGTTATGGGGCATGTAAGTTTAACGGTTTTTGTTACAGTTTATTGAAATTTGTAAGCCAAATTCTACTTTGTAGTATGTACCGTCCACGTTCATTCTCCAATTTGTCGATGTCCTTCTGGTATGCATATCACTTGTGAATATTCAGGAGTGTTCCTTTATTAACGGATTGTTTTTAAAGGGTATACTGGAGACCCGTTTAATGGATGTACAAAAATCCCACCCCCGCTGCCTGAACCGAAACAACCTACAGTCATTAATCCTTGTTATAATAACGGTCCTTGTGGTTCAAATGCCTACTGTAGAGCTATAGGAGATGTTGCTCAATGCTTTTGCTATGAGGGACTTATTGGTAATTACTGCATGATATTTTCGGTTTGCTTATGTATGTCAAAGTTTAAGAAATATACCTTATTTGCTGAACCAGGTTCTCCACCAAATTGCAAACCTGAATGCACAATAAATGAAGATTGTCCTACTACTCAAGCATGTGTTTCACAACACTGTACAAATCCTTGTCAAGCGAATACTTGTGCACCGTCAGCCCAATGTAAAACTATCAATCATGCTGCAGGTATGTCAATAATGATATAAATTGGTTTCTTGACTAATATAGAAATACAAGCGAAATATAATACATTTCAATAATTTCAGCTTGTATTTGTCCACCGGGAACGACAGGTAAGAAATCTTGTTTTATTCAATTTATTGTTTTATTCATAATAAAATATTAGGTGATCCTTTCAATTATTGTTATCCAATACCAGCTCCTGTAGAAGAACGGATTGACCCATGTAATCCAAGCCCATGTATGAGTTATTTATTTGTTTACTCGGTGTAAAATCAAAACGTAGAATAACTAATAATAAATGCAATAATTGCAGGTGGATCTGGTTCGTGTTTCACATAATTTTTACCAAAGTTTTATCGTTTTAATCCTAACTTGTTTTTTTTAATATAGGTGCAGTTTGTAAGTCAGTAAATGGACGAGGATCTTGCATTTGCATTGATGGATACCACGGTACGATAACAGCTATTTTTATCATTGTTGATTAAAATTTTTTAAATTTATTCCAGGAGATCCCTACAGTGTAAGTAAATGTGGAATCGACTAAATCCAATTAATATGTATTACTAAGACGTCTCAATTTTAACTTAAAATACAGGCTTGCCGTCCAGAATGCACATCAAACAACGACTGTCCAAGCTCCAAAGCGTGTGTTTCTCAACATTGCATAGGTTTGTAGTTTAATTCTGAATGCATTCAAAATACCATTGAATTTTTTGTCATCTTTAGATCCTTGCCCAGGCGTTTGTGGACTTAACGCTAGATGCGACGTTGTCCGTCATATCCCTGTTTGCACTTGTGTTGAATATTTTACTGGAGATCCATTCAGTCGATGTTATCCTGTCCAAGTTTCACGTAATGCATATTTACTTATTAAAAAATGATAAATTTTAATTTAATTTAATTTTTATTCCTTCATTGCAGCACCAGTACGGATTGATCTCTGTAACCCAAACCCATGTTAGTAAACAAATGAATTATTCGGTAGAAAATTAATGTCTATAAATTTTCGTAGGTGGACCATTTAGCGAGTGCAGAGAAAGTAACGGACAATCTCTTTGTTCATGCAAAGTTGGATACTATGGATCTTCGCCGAATTGCCGACCTGAATGTACTACGAATGCAGAATGTTCTGATGGTATTTCGTAAAAAATTTGAAATTGTATGAAAGATTCTGGAAGATTTGTATTTATAGACAAAGCCTGTATTGCACAAAAGTGTCAAAATCCATGTTTGAATAATCCATGTGCAAGTAATGCTATTTGTAAAGTTAGAAGGCATAGTGAGTGTTGAATTTATATGTATATGAGCTGTGATTAATATAATTGAAACTTTTTTAAGGCCCAATATGCATATGTCCTGAAAACATGCAAGGAGATCCATTTCACCAATGTTACCCAAGTATATAATTTTGCTTGTTCAAAGATGTTGAATTGTTCTAATATACTGTTTTGATAATTTACTATATTTTAGTCGAAAGAGTCCCTGAACCACAACCTTTAGACCCCTGCTCACCATCGCCATGTAATATTTCTATTTCTATATTAAGCATATATGTAATGTTTATGTCTTATAATGTTTCTTTATTTATTTGCAGGTGGTTCCAGTATGTTTGGATCTATTTTCATATTTTTTTCAATAATTGTGTTCATTTAGATGCAATCTGCGAAAGAATTAGAGATAGAGCTTCTTGCTCCTGCCTACCTCGCTTTGTTGGATCACCTCCATTTTGCAGAGCTGAATGTGTTGTTAATAGTAAGTTAACAATAAAACACCAGAAATATAGCAGATTAATTAATTATTATCCACAGGTGACTGTCCGAGCAATAGATATTGCAGAGATATGCGCTGTCAAGGTATGTAATATTTAAAGAGTATGCAACATGCACATTCATGATTTTCCACAAGATCCATGTCCTGGAGTTTGTGGTATCAACGCTTATTGCACGCCGATTAATCATTATCCGACATGCACTTGCAACTCGGGTTATGAAGGGGATCCTTACAGATATTGCTCAATTCCTGGTATAATTTACAGTTTGTTTTAATTCAATCTCTTTTGTTTCTAAAGCAATTTATTCGTGTAGCTCAGAAACAGATTCCAGAACCTTCAGACCTTTGTAATCCATCTCCATGTGGAAACAGTAAGATCAAGCAAACGATATAATGAAATTGCTAATCACGATTAATTATTTACAGACGCAATCTGCTCAGCAAGAAATGAAATAGGATCATGCACGTGTTTGGCAGGATACTTTGGTACATTTTATTTTATTTACCAGAGACAGTTACATGGTACACTAAACGAAAAATTGCTGATTTCTACAGGAGATCCCTACGCCGCAGGATGTAAACCGGAATGTGTTACTAATAGTGATTGTGCCAGACATTTAGCTTGCTTCTCCCAACATTGTCGAGGTTTCAATATTTGTTTTATATGAATTGCAATTTATTAAGTTCATGTACTTACATATTAAATGTTCTATTTCAGATCCTTGTCCAGGTTTGTTGAGTTTATTCTACTAAATATTACGAAGTGTTTTATAAGGATACTAATTATTGGGACGCTGTTTACAGGTGTATGTGGTGTAAATTCTTATTGTGAAGTAAGAAATCATCTTCCCAATTGCATCTGTAAGTGTTTTTGAAACATATTTTGTACCTGTCGTTTTTAAATACTGTCATATATAGGCAATTCGGGTTTCATTGGCGACGCTTACTCAGGATGCAGACAACCCCCTCCACAACCAACGTCACCTTCTGTTAAATTGAACCAATGTTTTCCTTCACCCTGCGGTCCTAATAGTCAATGCCGGGAAATTAATGAAATTGCTTCTTGTTCTTGTCTTCCTTCATATACAGGATCTCCTCCCAACTGCAGACCGGAATGTGTTACAAACTCTGATTGTCCATCACATTTGGCTTGTCGTGACTTCAAATGTTATGGTACGTGTTTTTTTAAATAGATAATAAGGACGTATCCATAATTCACATTTATTGTGACAACCCAAACAGATCCTTGTCCAGGAACATGCGGTTATCTGGCAGAATGCAAAGTTGTTCAACATCAAGCTTATTGCTCTTGCATAGTTGGACACACGGGCGACCCATTTGTTGGTTGTAGACGAATTATTGTACCGCCATTGAAAATTGAACCATCAGATCCTTGTAATCCAAACCCATGTGGACCAAATGCAGATTGTTTAGCAGTTCAAGACCGTGCTCAATGCCAATGTAGGCCTAATTATATTGGATCTCCTCCCAATTGTAGACCTGAATGCATTACACATAACGATTGCCCTCTTCATTTGGCTTGTCAGAACCAACAATGTTCAGATCCATGTCCAGGTTCTTGTGGATCCAATGCAGAATGTATAGCCGTCAATCACCGTCCTACATGTAACTGCTTGCCTGGTTATACTGGTGATGGCTTTACTTACTGCTATTTACCAAAGCCACAAAGAGAAGAATTTACAGATCCTTGCTCCCCTTCACCTTGTGGCCAAAATGCCATTTGTCACGAAAGATATGGTGCAAGCTCATGTATGTGTATCAAGGATTATTTTGGGGATCCATTTGTTTCTTGTCACCCTGAATGTTCTACTAATGCTGATTGTTCTAATGACCGAGCATGTCGCAATTTACATTGCGTTGATCCTTGTCCAGGCACTTGTGGAATTAATGCAATATGTCGAACTGTTAATCATTCTCCAACTTGTATTTGTTTTGAGGGATATGAAGGCGATCCATTTTCTGCATGCAGATTACGTCACCTTCCTCCACCAAAGCCAGATGTGAAAATCGATGTTTGTAATCCTAGTCCTTGCGGTCCATACAGTCAATGTCGTGAATCTGGCGGCGCCGCCATTTGCTCATGTATTCATACTTATATAGGATCGCCACCTAACTGCCGACCTGAATGCTCTGTGAACAGCGATTGTTCTTTGACGCTTGCTTGCAGAAATCAAAAATGTGTCCCACCCTGCCCTGCTTGTGGAACTGGCGCAGACTGTCGAGTAATTTCACACAATGCAATTTGTTCCTGTCCAGCAGGGTATGAAGGCGATCCATTTTTTCAATGTATAAGGATACCAGGTAAATGTCAAATCAACAAATCAACGCTTTACTAATTATTGTCTATTAAATTTATCAACGTCAATCTAGAACGTATTGAATTTATTCCGGATCAAAAAGTTACTCCTAATCCTTGCATTCCATCGCCATGTGGACCTTATTCTGAATGTTATCCAAGTGGACCGAATCCAACATGTTCTTGTAAAGTAGGGTACTTTGGATATCCCCCTCAATGTAGACCTGAATGTACAACATCACTGGAATGTTCCAATGACAAGGCTTGTTCTCAAGAGCGTTGCATTGATCCTTGTCCTGGTGCTTGTGGTTGGAATGCAATTTGTCAAGTAATCAATCGTAAGTTTTTTATAAAATTTTATTTAGACACTATAAGATTTTAACATTTTATTCAGATTCGCCTGTTTGTACATGTAATCATGGGTATGAAGGTGATGCATTCCGTAGTTGTACACAAATTATTATCCTCCAAGAAAGACCAACTCCAAAAGATCCTTGTTCATTATGTGGAACTAATGCAGTGTGTGAGAATTCAGTATGCAGATGCAAACAAGACCATTTTGGGGACGCATATGTTGGATGCAAACCTGAATGTGTCATCAACAATGACTGTATTCAAAATAGGGCATGTCGTAACTACCATTGCATTGATCCTTGTCCTGGAGTTTGTGGTGTTAATGCACAATGCTCAGTCATCAACCACTCCCCCATTTGTTCTTGCAACGAAGGCTATTTTGGAGATCCTTTTGTAATTTGCAGATTAAGACCAACTCCATCTCCAATAGTGAAAGTTGATCCTTGTTATCCATCAAGCTGTGGACCATATAGTCAGTGTCGTAATATAAACGGGCAAGCTGTGTGTAGTTGCTTAACTAATTACTATGGATCACCACCAAACTGCAGGCCTGAATGTATAACCAACACTGATTGTCCCTTACACTTGGCATGTTCAAATCAAAGGTGTGTGGATCCATGCCCTGGAACTTGTGGTCAGAGGGCTGTATGCAGAGTTGTAAACCATTTCCCTGTATGCGTCTGTGAAAGTGGATATATTGGGGATCCATTTGTGTCTTGTAGAATTCAACGAGTTGATATACTACCACAGCCTCCAGATCCTTGTAACCCAACGCCTTGCGGTCAAAATAGTCAGTGCCGCAATGTGAATGGTCAAGCAATATGTACTTGCCTTCCTGAATTTTTAGGAAATCCACCCAATTGCCGTCATGAATGTTTAAGTAACGCGGATTGTCCTCTCAACAGAGCATGTAATAGATACAAATGCAACGATCCTTGTCCTGGTAGTTGTTCATCCACTGCTGTTTGCACTGTTATCAATCACTCGCCTGTTTGCAGTTGTCCTGAAGGATATTCAGGAGACGGTTTTACATATTGTCGTATTATAACAAAAGTTGAAAAGTCAAGACCTTGTCAGCAAAATTCATGTGGGGATAATGCTATTTGTACCGAACAAGGAGAATATTCCTTTACATGTACCTGTCTGCCAAACTACTTTGGCGACCCTTACGTTCGTTGTAAACCCGTCTGTTTGGCTGATAGTGACTGCCCTAATGACAAATATTGCTTCAAAACAATCCGCTGTGAAGATCCTTGTCCTGGTAGCTGCGGACAAAATGCTGAGTGTAGAGCAGTTTATCATCGAGCAAATTGTAATTGCTTAGCTGGGTATACAGGAAACCCGGTGACTTTTTGTTCCAGAATCCAGACTCCAACTCCAAAAGAACCAGAAATTGTTTGCGGACAAAATGCAGAAGTGAGAATTGTAAATGGACAAAAATCCTGTATCTGTAGATCAGAATACAGTGGAAATCCATACATACTTTGTAAACCCGAATGCACAGTTGATGCTGATTGTGAACAACCTAAAGGATGTCGAAGAAATAAGTGCGAATTAGTTTGTATCTACGGCGTTTGTGGTCATCGAGCAATTTGTGAAGCAAGAAATCATCATCCATCATGTATATGTCCTCCAAATTTGACAGGGAATCCATTTGTTCAGTGCTCCGAAATTCCAGTCAAAATTGATCCTGAGCCTGTAATAGATGCTTGCAATCCTTCGCCTTGCGGACGTAATGCAATTTGTACTTCTCGTTCTGGCTCAAGAAATGCTGTTTGTACATGCCCACCAAATCTACGATATGGATCACCGTATATTGAGTGTAAACCAGAATGTGTTGTAAATTCAGAATGTCCCTACTATCAGGCATGTATTTCAAACCGTTGTTTGGACCCATGTTCAGGAGGCTATAGTGAAATTGGCGACAGTTATTCTAGTTGTGGATTGAATGCTTTATGCAAAACTGTAAATCATAACTCGGTGTGTTACTGTCCTCCTGGATTGGATGGAAATCCAAAAATTCGATGTGAAACTAGAAAAATTATTCCGAAACCAGAATGTGAAGTGCGTTATTCTCTATAATTATATATGATAACATTTGTAATCTGATTTTGTTTTCTTGTTTAGTCGGATTCTGAGTGTCCCAGCGATAAGGCCTGTATAAACCAAGTTTGCAGAGATGCTTGTGCCAACAATCCTTGTGCTATCAATGGTAAAATTTTGTCTAAAAAATTTATGTTTTAGTGATTCAATTTCAATAATATTTATTATGAAAAACAGCGGACTGCAGACCTTCTAATCATAGAGCAACGTGTATATGTAGACAAGATTTTACTGGAGACCCATACCAACAATGTTTTGCAGGTATGTATGTATAACCTGTGTTGTCACCAAGATGTTATTATAATAATATTTAATTCACGTGTTTATGTTCACGTTTATATTTTAGTTGGATGCAGTTCGTCGGACGAATGCTCGTATGCTGAAGCTTGTATTAATCGAAAGTGTCAAGCAGCCTGCCTTTTCGATCAATGCGGTGAGATTTATAAAAATATAAGTCGCATAGAATCAAGCTTTGATTTCTAATTTTCAATCTATGTAGGTACTAATGCGGAATGTCGGGGTGTCGCCCACCGAGCAGAGGTAACCTGTTTAAAAATACCCAATTCAACAATTATTTCGCCTTCTAAATCTATAGTGCTACTGCCCATCACGATTTTATGGCAACCCAAGAGTAAACTGTGAAAGACCTCAATGTACAACTGATGAAGAATGTCCCCAACATCTTGCCTGTGAGTCTGAAACATGTGTTGGTAAGTATTGAATATTTGTTTTTAAAAAAAACAATCCTGCTGAACATTACTAAACGTGTTTCTATTAGATCCATGTAAATGCGCTCCATCCGCCGACTGTCGAGTATTTAATCACAAACCAGGTTTGTACAAAATTGTTATGATCATCAATTTGATTGTTATGATCATCAATTTGATTGTTATAATTTATCAATTTTTTCTTCCTAGTATGTACCTGCCCTCCTAGATTTACCGGGTCACCATCTATTCGTTGTACTCCAAGTAAGAACCTTTTTTACTGCTGCTTTATTGAAACTAGGCAATCAATTATTTTCAGTCCCTGTTGAACCAGAAGTGAGATTCGAATGTCAAACTGATGGAGATTGTCCCAGCAAACAAGCTTGTATCAATTTCCATTGCACTAATCCTTGCACACATGGAAAGCCTTGTAAGAATTGAACAAAAAAAATCACACATTTTGAAAACTTTTGTCTAACTCTGTTTTCTGTATTTTACAGGTGGCGTAAGTTTGCAATGACCGACATTTGCTTTGTCCCATTAAATTTACATTCAATGTTTTTATAGATTGGAGCAGAATGCTTCGTCCATGACACACTACCAAACAGACTGATGACATGTCAATGTTTGCGAGGTTTGGTTGGGAATGCGAGAGTTGAATGTCGACAAGGTAAGACTAAGCATTTTTGTATCGCATTAAAAGTTTACATGTTTGTAACACAACTTATATACAATTTAATATTACAGAAAAAACATAAATTTATATACAATTAATATTTTTAATAATGTTTAACAGATCCTTTTTCCAGGCAACATTTCACCATCACCGAAACAATATCACTATATATATTATCATATTATATACAATGAGTATGATTGAGAGTGTGAATGTGTGTGTGAAATATTAGATAGTCTACTTGAGCAATATTTTACGCTTTATAATGCCTTTAAATATTAAAAAAAAACATGCAACATCTAATATTTTTTACTGGGATATTAGAAATTGTTGGATGCACCAGTGACGATAAATGTTCTGACCAAGAAGCATGCCGAAATGGTCAATGTTATTCACCCTGTCGAGATGTTAACCCTTGTGCTGCATCAGGTATAGACTGAAACATGCGACACAACTTTGAGACCTGTAATAATTGCATTCTTGTTCTTGTTGTAAATTTCAGCCATTTGTGAAGTAGTTAGACACAAGCCAAGCTGCAAGTGTGGCACAGGCTTAGTCGGCGATCCCTATCGAAACTGTTTCGCAGGTATGTTTTTACACATATGTAAAGTTTAGGTATATATTTATTTTTTGCTGTTATAACACTGCTTACGTCGAACGACTACAACTAATATATTAACAGTTGCTCCAAGGCCTTCAAGAAAATGTGCAACTGATGACGAATGCTTTCAAAATAATGTCTGCTATAAATCATCCTGCAATAATCCCTGCTTTGTCTCTAATGTGTGCCCTGAAACTACGATTTGCAAAGCTTTCGAGCATGAAGCATACTGTTGTCCTCGAACTCCCGGGGAAAACTCTACGTGCTTTGAAGGTACATTGACTAAAAATATTAACAATGTAAAGAAAATCAGTTTTATTTATATATTTATTTATTTATTTATTTAACCAATCTCAATTTTTTTTTCATTATTTGGTTTTGATTTTTGCTAATTTGGCTTTAAATATAGCTCCTCAAGTTCCTCAACCAGAATGCACACAAGATAACGGTATTGTTTTAATTATATAATTATAAAAATGTAATTTTAATTTGTTTATAGACTGTTCTAGTGATAAAGCTTGTGTTTCTCAAGTTTGTCAGAGTGTGTGTGCCGTCCAGAACCCTTGCGCCCCGAATGCCATTTGCAGAGCACAATTCCATCGTCCGCTTTGCGTTTGTCCTGTTGGATGGGCTGGAAATCCTCAAATCTCTTGTTATAAACGTATGCATTATTTTCATAATTCATCAAAAATATATTGTCCTTCTTGATTAATATTTGTATTTTTTGCAGCTGAATGTGTCCAAGATTTTGATTGTCCTAATGACCGTCAATGTGTTTCTGAAACATGTATGAATTATTTTTAAAACAATCATAGTGAGCAAGAAGGTGAAATGTATTTTTTTTCAATAGGTGTCGACCCATGTAGATCGTCGTCTTGTCCAGCAACAGCTAAATGTCGAGCAGTTTCCCATCGTGCACAGGTAATTTCAGAACTAAAAATCCAGGAATAATATTTAAAGTCAAACAATTTATATTTATGTCATACTTGTAGTGTTATTGCCCTACGGGAAGTCAAGGCAATCCTTTGATCTCTTGTGTCGTTGTTGGATGTTTATCTGACAATGATTGTAATGATGATGAAAGCTGTGATTCCATCAACCAAGTTTGTCGCCGCGTTTGTACTCCAACTGCATGTGCACAAAGAGCTTATTGTGAAGGACGAAACCATCGTAAGTAGTAAAAATTTTTGTAATATGTATAACAATGATGTCAGAATTTATAATTATTAATTTAATCACAAAACAATATTTTTCGAATTTGTAATAACGAATTCATCATTTAGAATATCAATGTACGTGTCCAAGTGGTACTAAAGGGGACCCCTACATTAGATGTGAGGAAGATGTTAAGAAACCTCAGACACCAGAACGTGAATGCGAGGAAGATTCTCATTGTAGAAATTCATTGAGTTGTTTCAATGGAGGATGCGTTGATCCATGTGCCATTAACAATCCTTGTAGTCCTTCTCAAGAATGCAGAGTTATGAACACATTACCGTTCCGTGCTATAGTTTGCGAATGTCCAGGGGACACTAAATTTGTTAATGGTGCTTGCGTCCGAATTTGTAAGTTCATAGAATTTGGCATAGTTAATAAACATTCAACGTTTGCTAATTTAGCAATTGAACAAGAAGGCTGCAAGTCTGATTCAGATTGTAGTTTGAATGAGAAATGCCAACGAGGAGTTTGCATTGATGTATGTCTACTCGAAACTTGTGGATACAATGTAAGCTTAATATGAGAAATACTAATAGCATTGAACTAAATTTACATTTTCATTACGTTATAAAGGCACTTTGCAGAGCTTCAAATCATAGTAAGACTTTTAAAGTTTACTTAATAATTCGAAATAAATACATAAAATCATTACTAATTTTTTATCAGATGGAATTTGCTATTGTCCAGCTTCTTATGAGGGGGATCCAAGAGTGCGTTGTTTAGGTATGTGTTAGCAAGTTTGTGGTGATGTATTTATCAATTTAATAAAATCCGTTCCTCAGTTGTTGCACTACCCGAAAGACCACAGCCTGAGTGTACTTACGACGGTAAAATACTCAAATTACCGCAACGTGATTATATTTTTATTTGTTTGTATTAGATGATTGTGCACACGACCTGTCTTGCATTAATCGGTACTGTTCCAGTCCTTGCAACAGTGCAACGTGTGGTCAAAACGCATTATGTCACGTAGAAAATCACAGTAAGTTAATTAATTTGTTTAATCCCTCTTAGGTTTTACTAATGTAAATGTTTTATGACACAGCACCAATTTGCCGTTGTCCACAGGAGTGGTTAGGAAATCCAAGAGTTGAATGCAAACCACCTAAGTCACGTAATTGTTCAGAATTTTTACATTATTCCATTGTTCCATTATAATTATTTTAGCACATCCTGGAGTTGGTTGTGCATCTTCATCTGAATGTCCTTCTACTTTGTCATGCATCAATCGAGCTTGTATCAGTAAGTAAATTTTCTACAACACTCACACACACACACTGTAAAATTTTAGAAATAATTTGTATAACCATATTTTGTATGTATAGATCCATGCAATTGTGGACCCAACGCCCAATGCTCCGTTCGAAACCATATACGTACGTTTTTTTGTTAATTTGCAAGATATATCTGATTGCATCGTTGTTTCTAATTGCAGCAATTTGCATCTGTGGTGCTGGATTTTCTGGAAATCCAAATGTCGGATGTTTTAAACGTAAGTGATTAATTCATGCTGGACCAATTATTATTTTTTTATTTGAATGATTAAATTTACAACATACCTTTAACAGTGGGATGTACAAGTGACAATGAGTGTGCAGATGATCAAGTTTGTCAAAATACTCAGTGTGTAGCAAGTTGTCGAATTAATGATCCTTGTGCAATCACTGCCGTCTGTTACGGAAAAAATCATAGATGTGAGATTGAAATAAAAACCCAATGTAATTCTAATAATTTTGGTTAATAATTTCCAGCTTTGTGCAAGTGCAGACAAGGACTGGAAGGTATGCTTATCCTATTTTTTCTTAACACTATCTAACGTTTAAATGGCTTTTAGGAGATCCATTTATTAAATGCGAAGCCCCTGGTTGTAGTTCTCACAATGATTGTCCACTTGGTAAGCTCAAGTCTTACTTCAATCTTGTAGAATGCAATTAAAAATTTTTAAAACTAGATAAAGTATGCAAAGCACGGAAATGTGTCAATCCATGTTACTACGATAACAGATGTGCTTCAAATGCTATTTGTCGTCCTGCAAATCATGCCGCTATTTGCCAATGCCCTGAAGAACTACCAAGAGGAAACCCACTTTCATTCTGTGAGAGAAGGGATGTTTTTGTTCCACCTCCACAATGTGTACAAGATTACGAATGCAGCAATGGCTTAGCTTGTTTTGATGGTTCATGTAAAGGTAATTTTTTGTACTATTTATGTACTGTTTTTGAAGTGATCATCCTAGCTATAAAGCTAACATGATCAAGACAACTTGCCGACTAGAAAGGAGTTAAATCATATTATTATTATTATTTTTTGTATCATCTTAGATCCATGCAGAGAAATTGGTCCTTGTGATTCAAGTGCCGGTGAGTTTTATTGTAACCCCAAAAACTAAATGGTAAATGGATTATTTTAAAAACATTTGTTTGTCTATTTCCTTAGTTTGCAAAGTTATCAATTCTATACCGGTCAGGACTATGATGTGCATTTGTCCTGAGAACTGGGCTCCAAATGAAAATGGACAATGTCGACCATTGACGCCAGCATTACCTCCACCTGGCTGTACATCTGACAGTGAATGTCCTTCACACGAAGCTTGTGTCAATGGAGTTTGCAGAGATCCTTGTCTTTGTGGTCAAGGAGCCACTTGTCGTGTTATAAATCGTGAGACATGGATAATATTTTCATGCATTATTTATATTATTTAATTATCTTTCAGATCGTGCAATATGTAGTTGTAATGACGGCCTTGATGGAAATCCTGATATTGCTTGCTATCCGGGTAATACTATTTTCCATTTATTCATCATGCATAGTGAATATATCAAATTTTTAATTTTTCTTCCTTTTTGTCAGTTGGATGTCGCTCGGATAATGAATGTGATTCCAATAAAGCTTGCATTCAAGGAGACTGTGTGTCTCCTTGTCTCATTGATCATACTTGTGGTGTAAGTTACAGTTTAATGTTTATTTTGTAATAATTATTAATAATCTAAATGATTTCATTTGTGATCTTATCCGCAGCCTAACGCGAATTGTATCGTCGTCCGTCATAGAGCAGGTATGCAATGTTTCCGTTCCTTTACACCTCAATCTAGCGTTATAGTCAAAAGCCCGATTTACATTTATGCTGAAATATTTCAGAATGTGAGTGCAGAACTGGATTCCGAGGTAATCCTTACCAAGCCTGTAGAGTTATTGGATGCACCTCATCAGGTATGAATTGTTACAACTTTATTTTGTTTATTGAAAAAGATGATTTTTCACATTTCAAATATTATATATTTCTTTCTTTCTTAGGCGAATGCCCATCAGATAAAGCTTGTATCAACTCCGAATGTCAACAGCCATGTCTTGCCAGGAATCCTTGCTCACCATCCAATTCAATTTGTTCTAATGAAAATCATGAAGGTATATTAAAGTTACCAGGGCGTTATATTTATCAAGGTTTTAATTAATTCATGCTTTTTAAATGTTAAATTTTAGCCTTGTGCCGCTGCTTACCTGGTTTCATCGGTAAGTAAACAAGTTAAAATATCCATTGTTTACCGGTTTTTATGAAATATATATGAATTTTCGAACAATTTTATTTTCAGGAAATCCTTTCATATCTTGTGATCCGGAACCAAAGCCAGAATGTATTCTCGGTAAAATTTAGTCGTTGGTAATTGTGGACATGATTTGAATGAAATTGATTTTTGTGCAGATTCCGACTGTCCTTCTCAATTAGCTTGTATTGATGATCGATGCCAACAACCATGCCATGTTCTTAGACCTTGTCAAGCTCCTGCTGTATGTCTTGTTATTGACTCGGTACCAGTTCGTACGATGATTTGTAAATGCCCCGATGGATATGTTGGCGGAAACGATGGAACGTGTCGACCAGCGACGCCATTAATTACAATTGGTTGTAGAGCAGATTCAGAATGTGGAGATGAACATGCATGCATCAATGGACTGTGTCGAAGTAATTGAATTATTTATACAAAGTTTATAAAGTATTATACGTATATATACTTATGCTTTCGTTTTTTTTTCACTCCAGATCCTTGTCAGTGTGGTCCGGATGCCAGTTGTAGAGTTGTGAATCGTAAGTTGAAATGGAATTAATTTTTTGTAGTTGAAAACTTGTATTATGTAGACAAACCATTTTGCTCTTGTTTGGAAAACTATGAAGGAAATCCTGACTATGGCTGCCACCCTGGTAACTTTTTATATTTATTTTATATCATTGAGTTCCAAATTGTTAATGTTGAATATTTCTTCAACATTTCAGTTGGTTGTCGAGCTAACAATGATTGCCCTTCAACCCATGCTTGTATAAATAGAAACTGCGAGAGTAAGATATAATTTTGAACTAATTGAAGGAATATTAATTATTATTATATTAATAATTGCATCTTTATTTTAGATGTATGTCGCCCATCTCCTACTCCACCATGCGCTGCAAGTAAGTTTAATTCTTCAATTTCGTTGCTGTTTTGGTATGTTTCAGTTTTAATAATTCACAATTATTATTAACCAGGTGCTACCTGTCTTGGTATTGCTCACAACCCTATCTGCAGATGTCCAACAGGTGCGCATGGAGACCCTTATGTATCTTGTATTACAATTGGATGCGAAGCCTCTGACGAATGCCCTTCAGACAAATCATGTGTCAATGGTAGATGTGAGGTATGTGATGGTTTGCATTAACTTTGTCGGATTAATTAATACGACATCGTTGCGTGATATTTATTATTTTTTTAATTTTTGCAGTCACCATGTGCTATTTCTCCCTGTGATGCTTCTGCAGAATGTAGGGTTCATTCTCATTTTGCAAACTGCACTTGTCCTCCAGGTATTTTGTGATTTTTAACTTTCTTATAATAAACTTACTTCTATGAACAATTTTTATAGGTTTTTACGGTGATCGAGGAACTAGCTGCCAAAGAAGTATGATCGTATTTTATTGCTGTTTTTTAACTGATTATTTGAATTGCCACTTTTTTAGCTAAAATTGGATGCGAGAAAGATGATGAGTGTCCTCCTGGTAAGTTTATTCCATTATTACTTTCATCATTTTAATTCGTTGGTTAATTAATACAGGCTTAGCATGTTTTGCTGGCTACTGTCGCGATCCTTGTTTGGAAGACAATCCTAAACCTTGCGGAGAAAATACAATGTGCAGGGTAGTAGACACCTCACCTGTTAAAACAATGATTTGTGAGTGCTTGTTTGGATATAGAGGAAATGCTGCAGTTATATGTAACTTACGTAAGTCATATTAAAGATTCATTTAATGTTACTAGAGAGAGTAGAACGCTAGTTGATATTATTTAATTTCTTTTTTCCAGCACCACTCTGCGAATTTGAAAAAGGTTTTGTGCAAGATGATGCGGGTAAATGTATTTGTCCTCCAGGATATGGTTTGGACGAAGATGAAAATTGCATACCATGTTCGTTTGATAAAGGTTTCAAAGTAAATGAGAGAGGTCGATGTATTTGTGCAACAGAACGAGGCATGATAATTAACACGGAAGGTGCTTGTATTTGCCCGGAAGAACAAAAATATATTTTACGTAATGGATATTGTGAACCCACCCCTCCTGATTGTGTTAACGGTATAGCTTAGACATAAATCGAAATTGGGGACTCTCATATCATTTTTATGTTGAATAGACGACGATTGTCCAGATAACAAATTCTGCTATCTTAAGAACCACACTTGCATCAACCCTTGCTTGGTGTCATCCTTTGTGTGTGGAGAACTTGCAATTTGTCTACCTATAAATCACAACGCGGTTTGTAAATGTCCACCACCCTTAACCGGTGATCCTACAAAAAAGTGTTTGAGTCTTTACCGTACTGATTTTCCATCGCCGGCCATGGTTGTAAACTGCTTGGCGGATGGTGTTCAAGTTGATATAGACATTGAAAGATCTTCAACTGATCCAACATACCCTGAATTCAATGGTCTGTTATACGTGAAAGGATTTTCCAAGGATCCCAATTGTCGAAAGTCGGTTGCATCTATCAATGGACCTGTAGATTTCAAGGTGAAATTTGGCAAATGTGGTTTGGAACACAAAGATGTAAGTAGTATTAGAAATTCCTAGGGTATCATAAAGAGTTTTCCGACGATATTGATGGCTGTTTTGAAATAATTTTCAGGGAGAAGCTGGATTTGTATTAGTGATTCAAAAACATCCAAAACTAGTGACCTACAACGCACAAGCCTATCATATCAAATGCGTTTACATGACAGGAGAAAAGACTATTACTCTAGGATTTAACGTGTCAATGCTAACCACAGCCGGGACAATTGCCAACACTGGACCCCCTCCTACATGTGTAATGAAAATTGTAACTGCAACTGGAGGAGAAATTACTTCGGCTGAAATTGGAGAGTCATTAATGCTTCGAGTTGAGGTGCAACCACAAACAATTTATGGAGGTTTTGCAAGAAATTGTGTTGCAAAAACAATGGATGGGGATGCTGAGAGTGAATACCTGGTCACGGATGAAAACGGCTGTGCCACCGATCCATCAATATTTGGAGAATGGGAAGTTGATCCAAATAATGACCTACTTCTAGCTCATTTCAACGCTTTTAAATTCCCTAGTAGTAGTAGTATAAAGTTCCAATGTAATGTAAGGGTTTGTTTTCACAAATGTCAACCGGTAAGAATGTGGTCAACTGAAAGTCAGTCAACAGGTTAGCTATAATTTTTTGTTTCGGTCTAGGTAAATTGTCGAGGACAAAATGCATTTGGTCGAAGGAGACGTGACACCCCAGGTGTACTTTATGACACTGATGCTAGTTTATCTACTTCAGACTCAAATTACTCAGATCGTTCAATAAGAGAAGAAGTTACAGTTCAGTCAAATCCAATCTTAGCTTTAGAACGTCGGGAAGAACGTCTCACAGATCCCTCAGAAGGTAGTTTTGAGCAATTAAATAATTTCATTCTCTATTTTTTGAATAAATAATAAAGACATATTTTCAGCTCCACAAGTTCAAAAAGAAGAAGTGTGCGTATCAATGGTGGGCTTTATCATATCTCTCATACTCACAGCCCTTTTAGCACTTGTTGCTGTAGCTGTAGCTGTATCTTGTTGGTTATTAGCCTATAGAAGACGTCCTAAATCAGAAGGACCTTTACCACATCCTCCAGAATTCCCTAATCCCTTATTTACAACACCTGAGCCCTTAACAGAACCTTCCCCTGACTACCTCTCATAGTAAACAATGTATAAGCTAGTTTTAAAAAAATGTCTTTTTACGTTAGTAGTGTGTGTGCTCGATATTGGTTACCTTACACCTATAAGACGTATATGATATTTATAAAGATGTACAAAAATCAAGAAAGCACCATGAATGATTTAATGAATGTTTTACATGGGCAGAGGAACGTTGTGTTAATTTTTTACCGTTTTTTTTACAATTTCTACGTACTGTGAATGGTTGGGTACAAAACAAATTAAAAACAACGCCATATATTCAGTACCTTTCGTCAAAATGACAACCAACAGATCTTTTTTTGACAACTTGTGATTTATATAAAGCCTGACTTGTGTATTTTTTCTTACAACTGGTAAAGGGAAAGTTACTTACGAATCCTTTCGTTTTTTATGGTGTCTGGTCATTTTTATGGGATTTAAATATAACTCCAACTCTAATGTTAATATTGTTTGCTAATTAACTGTTATTGACGAGTCAGTTTGTTTACCAGTTTATTATTATTATTTATGTTTGTTTTTGTTAACTGTTTAACACGCGTAATTGATTTAATAAAACAATTAAAATAATTTCTCATTCCATATTAAACCATGAAAAAAGTCCAAGCCTCCACTACCTACCCGCATGAACAAA
>JAAOWG010000087.1:0-45245 GCA_036491945.1 Paranurophorus simplex
TTTTTTTTTTCTGAACTTTTTTCACCCAAAATTATTCTCCTTTGTATGAGCTGGGAAAAGGGGGAGGAGGACTTTGTTTTCATCACCCTCTCAACATAACTCTCCAGGACTCTAGGACAATTAAAGTGATGTGATAAAGTTATACACAAAAGAAGGGAAGGGGGCTACAAAATGCATTCCAGAATGCGACCAAAGTGTAAACCGACAATTAATGGGAATGTGGTGGACTTGGATTTGCTCTATCAAATCGTTACCTCTCATGGAGGATGGGAGAAGGTAAGGAAGGATAAGATGCTTTTATATATAAGGCCCCCCCCCCTTTGTACACCCCTCCCTTTTTGGACATTCATTTGGTTACAGTATTTCTTGACCTTTGATCAGGTTAACATGAGGAATGAATGGGATGATCTTTTGGAGCATTTCCACCTCCCAAGGGGTACGAATGGGGGCCTTGTCATCAAACAAATATATCTCAAGTATTTGGAGACCTATGAGAAGATCTATTTTTTGGGGGAAGATGTAGGGAATAAGGATGATGGGGATGATGAGTACGATGATATAAGGAATAGGAGAAGAACTGCATCTAAAATGACAAGTAGATCACAAACTCAGATGATGATGATGACCCCTAGTGCTCCATCAAATATGGGAATGTGTACGCCACAAAGTCTCATCAATCCCTTATCAGAGTCTATGAGAGAACAACTTGGGCTACCTAAAAAGTTGGGATCAGACTATGATAAATTAATTTTATCCCTTCAGTGTCCCCTTCCTAATGAACAAGATGTTGCAATCAGTGTCTGCACTTTATTATCTAATGAAACAAAACATGTAATCAAGCTTTCAAAATCTCCAAGCGTTTTAACATATTTGCTAGCACATGCTGGAGTTTATAGTGATTGTAAGTCTCATGGATTTTATTTAAGGGGGGAAATTAATTTTTTTTGTGGGGATTCTTAGGTGGTTTAAGGAAGTTAACGGAAGAAACGTATGAAAACGGAAGGGAAATGAATCTTGCAGAATTTTGGGATGATGTTATAAAGGATACAGAGCTAAGGTCACTGTTGTGTGAATCATTTATTCAACAAACTGTTGCGGTTGAGGATGAACCCTTACCCATTCAAGAATCTATTGTTCCAATTGAAATATTTGATAGCATTGAAGAATCCACACCAATACCAACCCCAGGACTACAGCCTAGTGAAGTTATTGATGATGCTATTGATGAATCTGAACCTTCTTCCAATAATCCAGACTCAGTTGAAGATTCCCCTGCTCCCACCCCTAAACCGTGTTCTTCAACATCCATTCTTCCATCTGAATTATCCACCCTACCGTCCCAACCTCAAGGGAAAAACGAACCCCTCCAAAATGTTGTGGTGGAGCAAAGCTGCTGCCCTACTTGTCCTTGTAATAGAATCAAGGCATTTGAGAATCGTTTTGTACCACCTCCTACTCTTGCAAGATCTCACGATTCTTCGGACAAAGTTAGTAAACGAATCCACCAGGTAGCCTTGATACTACGGAATTTAAGCTTTGAAGACGATAACGCTGTCATCATGGCCAAAAATACTTCTATGTTAAGGTAATAATACTACAAGACTACTTGCATTGTTTGAGAAGTTAATTGTAATGTATAATGATGTGAGTAGTGCTAATTTATTTATTTATTGTTGTCCTGTGCATTCAGATATCTTCTGTTAGCAGCAAATAGCAAATTTGGTTCTTTGATGCAAAACTCATTTGACACAATTGGCAATATAGCCTCCCATATCAACCTTCAAGATCCATCAAAAGATCCCATTACATCAATGTTACTCTCTCTTATTTTCTCCGGTTTGTTTTCTGAAGATCGATTTGTTGTGCTCAGTTCTCTGGAAGCAATTCGAAATCTAACAAAAGCAGAAAGAAATGAAAAAGTTTTGGCAAGTTATATTGAACGTAAAGTGTGCAAAAGGCTCTGTGAACTGTTAACAATTTGTGATATTATGCTTCTGATATATACATTGGAATGTATTTTATCAATAACGGGAATTGGGGAATCCGTGTGCAATGAACTTGTTAGAGTCAAAGGGTCTGTTTCGTCGTTTGTGTCCCTAGTCACTGTTGAGGTGAGTTGAAAAAATGTTTTGAATATAAATGATACAAACATTACGATATTATGTATTAAATTTCATCCTGTACTCCTTTACTTACATGTCCTGCTTTTTTTTTACACCAGGCTCAAAGCTATGGCCCCAAAGGATGCATTTTGATGCGGGTTGTTGAAACCGTATGTGGAGGTGGACAAACCTCCATCCAGAGTGCTCCCGTCATTCAACCACCTCCTTCTAGCTCATCCGTTAAACCTATCATTGCTTCAACTTCAGCAGTTGTAAACAGTATTCAAGCTATTGGTCTAAGGACTGTTAGTGGTGGTCAAGGTCCGGGTCAGGGTACAAATACAACTGGAGCCCCCGCCCTTACAACTCCTAGCCAATTTGCCAACTCCCCTTCCCCCATGTCTGGAGCTGTGTCTGCCGTTAATGTCACAACTACTGCTGTTTCTTCTCAATCTCAGCTTCGTCCTCAGGTGCGGGTCGCGACGGGACAAGTACCCTCCACTCCCGTCCAAGGGTATCTAGTGCTTCGTCCTTCATCCTTGAATCAACCTTCACCAACAACCCTAGTTGATAACAGTGTTGTAAAATCATCCAATGTTACTTCCACAACAATAACAGCATCAACAACAAACTCTTCATCCACTTTAAACAGTAATACCGAGACTGTAATAATAATAATGAACAATAATGTGAATCATGTACAAGTGAAACAGTTAAATACTAGTGCAACTAGTGTAACGTCTGGAGTAGAACAGGTCTCAAGTCACAATATAACTCAACAAGTGTATACCCCATGTATGAATTCTGAAAATGTTACTGAAGAAGCATGGGCAAATGCATGGCTCAAAGGGGGTTTCGAACAACAAAGTGGAACATCGATTGAAGAGGGTGAATTGTACCGAATGTACTGTGCTGCTAGAAAGAAGCATCCTGCCTCCTTACTCTCTCAGAACCAATTGGTACAGTGTGTACGGTAAGTTTTAATCAAGTATTATAAAAAACTCTAATGTTTCATAATGCTCTAAATAAATGAACAAATAATCAATATATTTTCTATCCTAATAGACTGGTCTACGGTGCTAATTGTGGCCCAGTCACAAAGATTTTTGGAAGTACATCCCTTTCTTTCATTGAAGGAGTTAGACCAAAGATAAATTTACAAAGTGCTGTTGTAACTCAATCTTCAACAAACAATGAGGTTCATCTCATTACAAATGGTATCAGCAATGATTCAAGCACAAATGCTTCAGGTATTTACGTACCTATCAAATTTGATGAGAAAAATTGATCCATAATCTTTACTGTAGTTCATTCTACAATCCCAATTTCATTAAGTGGTCAACCACCATCGTCGCCGTTGTCTCCTATTTTGAAAGCCACTTTGTCCCGTCCACCAACCCCTAAGTCTCCCACAGGGGTAAGTTGCTGTTCTTTGCTTTATTTTTACATTGCTATTATCTATTATTTTGCAATATTTTCGTTACATGCATACAACTTATTTGTGTTTCCTTAAGATTTTATTTTCGTTTTTTTTAATTGGTAACGTCTATATTGGTTTAGCTGAACCAATCTAATACGGGAAGAGTAAAAGAGAGAAAAGAGTCTACTACACATAGTGTTTCTAAAACGAAAAGTAAACAAAAAGATGCCTTACAAGTACTCGATATGCATTCAGAAGAAAAAAGTGCATGTCCATCATCTTCTGCTATAAGGAGTTTGTTAGCGTCAAAGGTAACCAGCAGCAGTTAAGGTTTTGTGTGGCCAATTGGCATTCGATTCCATCAATCTTGTCTCCTGTTAAAACCAATGATACTACTAAATTTGTTTGATTGATAACCATCTACTACAAAAGTTGGTCGATAATCTTTGGAATGAGCATGTACAAAAGTCTTGCAAATTACATTCTATCGATTGTTTCAATGAATAACTTGCATCCAACATATAGTGCGTTAACACATTGCTGTTTTTGTGTGGAGTTATTAGCTTCTTGATATTCAGCATACATTTCTTATTCCTTACAATTTGCCCACAGGTCGCACAAAGACAGCAAAATAAACTTCAACAAGAAACCAGAACCCCTAATGATAAAAATAGCAAAGGCAGCCAAATTAAAATGAATGGTGATGCATCCCTTGAAGAATCCTCCGCCTCTTCATCATTGAACAGTATAGACGATACAGATTTAAAGACTGATTCAGCTACATTGTCCTTTCAAGGAGTTTTATGCAATGGGGTATGTGAATATATTATCACTTTGTTTTAAATGACACTGTATTAATTTTGATATTTCTTATGTAACATACTAGACAAGGGAGGAATTAACGATTGAGGAAATGGAAGCTGAAGGAGAACTTGACGAGTTGGATAAGGCAAAAGTTCAAGGAATGTTGGTTGATTTACTCGAAAAGAAAGTTGCACTTAAAGAAACATCGAATGGAATTGTCGGGAGAGAGATTAGAATAAGTGACAAAGGTCTTGAATTAATTGAGAGTGCAACTGACAGTCCAGGAGATGAAACCATTGAGATGAATGAGTCATTTGGTGGTAATAGCGAATCCCAAGAACCACAGAAAATGACATTTTATGCTTCTCCAGAGGTAATGTATATATATCGTTTTTTAATGTTACTTTTTCCTTTTCATTTTGCTTTATATTTCTTTCACCAATTCTATATAATTTTATGTTGTTAAATTCGTTGTTAATGTCGTGTCCTGTGTTTTGTTGTTATTGTTGTAATGACTACTAGAGTCATGTTCATTCATGGCTAATGCCTTTCCTATCTCTGTTCATATGACTGTAGGTCGTGGCGTCCGAACAAAACTGTAGCATTGTGGTGAACCCTTCTACTTCACCGGAAACGGTACTATTGAGTGGTGGGGGTGATGAAAACCCCCAATCATCTCAGGTAGAGGAAACTGCTGTAGAGTCTGCTGGTGCTTATAATATTGGTGATGGGAACTATTTTACTGAACCAAATGGTTGCGGGAACGATTTATTAGAAAAGTTTAGCCAATTTAGTGACTTAATTGTCGTTAATCCGGAACAGCTTGGGTTGAAACGTCCTTCGTCTTCTGTCCATCCTGAGGAAACTCCACCAACAAAAAAGCAAGCCGTATGGGTGAATGGAAACGAAAAGCAATCTGTGCATGGTGTACCTCCAAGTCTGATAAGTCATATATCCTCTGATTTGTTGGAACAAGACTTACCTTACCTATGCGAATGGGCTGGATGCGGGTATCGATTTGTTGCACCGTCACAGGTGAGTTTAGCATTATCTTTCAACTTTTAAGGATTAATGGTTTAATGGCAATCGTTGTTGGTGTGTCTGCATTATAGGTTTTTATGCATGCTGTCACAGCTCATTGTCCTCAACCATTTAATAATGACGCTGTTCGGTGCGAATGGGGTGTGAACGGTTGTGATCCACTCTTGAGAAAAAGGTTTTCTATTATGACACATTTACAAGATAGGCATTGCAGTAAACAAGCGTTAGAACTGTCGTGTTACCGTCGAAAAAATAAAATTGGTAAAATTTTTTTGAATCACAAAAGGTACATTGTTTTTCATACTATTTTTGTTTAAATATAGAACCTCCTCCAGCTCCTCAGCAACCAGCACATCATCCTGGATACGCCCCCAATGCGGCGTTCCATGCCATTAAACGCCACGCTCTACAATATATGAACCCCAAGGACATTGTAGAAGAAAATGAGGGTCCTGTGACAAAAAGTATTCGTTTGACTTCCGCTCTAATTTTAAGAAACCTGGCAAACTTTTCACCATTAGGAAGAAGGTAGCTTTTAAGGATTTAAAGATAATTCATGATTATCAACTACTCTAATTCCAATATCTTAACATTTCAGGATGATATTTGCTTATGAATCTCAACTATCTACCATCGCCATGAGTAATGCTGAAAGCTCAAGAACTATATCCCAATTATTATATGACATGAGTGAATCCACGGATTTGTGAGTTTCAGGAAGTTATATTTATTATGAAAGTTCACTATCAATGTTTTCAATGTTTCATATTGTTACATATTATATATTTCATTGTCCCAGTGTGTTTTTTGTAATGAAGTAAATTGAGTACTTGATCAACATGAATATGGATATTATACCTCTCTCAATCTTTGTTGCAAACATGATCAGCAATGTCCATTACAAGATTCATAATAATAATAGAGATTGTTGAGACAACAAATTTGCATCAGAGTAGACCTCTCATATTACCCACTACCACTCAACATCATCATCATACAACTTGTGCATCAGCTCCTTCTATCCAACAACAAGCAAATCAATATTCCCTTGATTGTTCCAATTATCTTCAAAGGGTCTCCCCTTAACAATGGGAAAGGGTTTTGGTGAACTGGCCAAACTTCGAGGTATCATCTACTATCATCTTTCTCCCTTTGAACAAAGGGCCTTTGCTGGAGTCATTACGAAAGGCATACCAAACACTGTTAGGCGAATTAATGAACAAATCTTTAGGGTTCTACCCCGTAAGATAAAAGATTTAAATAGAGGTGATGAGAAGTCTAACATTTTCTTACCCAGCCTTCATTGTCGCCTACATTGTTTACTCAGAGACAGAAAAATTGCATCATCAGATGTCAAGAAAGAATCCTGCAGACTTTGAAAATGACAAGTAACTCAAAATTGCATCACCCCTAATCAGCAGTAGTAATGTCGTACGTAGTAATGTAAAATTCAAAGAATAAATAAAAGCAAGTAGAAATATTGGTAACCTATCCCTGTTCAACCGTATTATATTTGCAACTTTATCCAAAAAAAAATATATCAATGTCTTGGGGCAGGAGGGGCTGGAACTTGGAATACATTTTTATCAGGATCTTCAGGATGATTAGTATTCCATGTATCCATTGCTTTGCCAAATCCCTTTTCAATGACATCACAAACAGCGACAAGATCTTGAAGCCCTTTCCTTAAAACATCTACAGCAGCTGTCCCCATTGTTGTTTGGATTCTTAAATGCATTTCATCTTCCGATGGATGAGGGATTGTATGACCAACAAACTTGACTTCTGGGCTGGAAAAGCAATTGTTAAACCTTCAACTTGAAAGGGTGACAACATGCTCTACATACACTTACTATTGGGAAATTATAAATCTTAAAGAGTTCCCTAAAGTGTGTCCCTCATGTTTAAAGATGAATGTCTTACAAGACTCATCCATAACGTCGGTTGGGCTGACCTATAAACAAGGAAGCAAATAATTCCCCCTTCCCCCCCTCTTTAAAGTGTGTACCGCCGTTAGAAAGATGTTGTCATCCTCTTCCCTCCCTTTATCGTCTTCCGCCAACGTTGTGGCATCCGTTTCTGCCATTACTTGGAACGTTTTGAGCTCCTGTGCCCTTGTTGCACGTGTAGTTGGGAAAGATAAGATTCCCGCCGCTTTTCTCGTGTCATTGTTTTTAAAAATTTTCAGTTCATTATTCGGATTTTATATTTTGCTGGATGCGATGCCCTTCAGCTCAGTCCGAATTTGCAACTCACTACAGCAACTTGTCCCTCTTCAATCAAAGTATCAGAACGTTATCAATTGGTACGCTTGCGGCCCAACCGTTTACGATTCAGCACATCTTGGACACGCTAGGTAAGCCGTCTTATCAACATTTTAGGCTAGAGCATGAAACTTGGGGATTCATACCCAGACGGGATTTTTCGGGGGATAATGTTTCCGAAAAGGGGGATGAGAAGGTAGCCCCTCTCGGATTTTGATAAAAATGGGGGGCTTTTGCTCAGTTTGATATGCTGATCAGGAATCCGAAACGGGGGGTTGCGCTAAGGCTCCGTTCCCTTCTTATCGGGGCTCAAAGTTTGATCATCATCACTAGGGGCAACCCTCCTCATCTGAGAAAATTTTCATGAAAAAATTCATATTTTCCGGATGAAAAAACTTTGGCCATCTCCCTTCACTCCATCATAACCTTAAGTACCCCATCGAGATGAAGTCACATTTTGCGAATGAATTTTTGTTTGTCATCAATTCCGTTAAATTTGCTAAGATGAGGAGGGAAGGGTACCCTTGGGTGGTGATTCCTTGAGGGGTACCTCCTCCTCCTCCTAATGTACCAATTTTTCATAAAAAAAATGAATCATCATCTCATATAGCTCATATATACGACAAGATGTTATTAGAAGGATTGTTGAAGGGACAGAGGGAAGGAAATGTGTCCTTCAACTCATGGGCGTTACAGATATTGATGATAAAATAATTAAGAGATCAAAGGAGGTAAGAGATTTGAGGAAGGAAAGGGAAGGAAATTCATCTCTTCCATTTCCAGATGAACACAGATTGGAAACAACTGAGTAGGAAATATGAACAAGAGTTTTTCCAAGATTTGGAAGCATGTAATGTTAAACTCCCCCAAATAAGGGCAAGGGTTACGGATTTTATTCCTCAAATTGTGGAATTTGTTAGGACCCTGATTCATAAGGGATTTGCCTATAAGGTTGATGATGGTAATCCCAAGTTTAGAACAACATAGTTGGAAATAAGAAATGGGGATTAAACATGTGTGGTTGTAGGAAGCGTTTATTTTGACACCCACAAATTTGAAGGCTACGGAAAGCTTAGGAGGTTAGACTTAACTTCAGAGGAGGTGGAAGAAGGACGAGGAAAAAGGAATGCACAAGATTTTGCTGTTTGGAAAAGTTGGAAGGTGGGGGAACCATTTTGGACTGCACCTTGGGGGAAGGGGAGGCCGGGGTGGCATATTGAATGCTCAGTTATGGCAAGGTAGAGAAAAGATAAGAAAAGTTGCATTCAGGCTCATATGTATTCCCTTTTTTAGCCATTATTTCGGTAACTCGTTGGACATTCATTCCGGGGGGGTTGATCTCATCTTTCCACATCATGAAAATGAAGAAGCTCAATGTTGTGCGAGATTTGGCGTCAAAAACTGGGTATCACATTGGATACATACGGGACATTTAATTGTTAAAGGGGATGTCAAAATGTCAAAGTCATTGGGAAATACTATTACTATTCGAGATTTTTTAGAGCAACATTCTTCCGACTCTTTGAGAATGTTTTGTGTAATTTCCAAATATAGAAACAGTAAGATACTCCAATGGAATGAAATGAAGGAAATAACACTTAATGTTTGTTACTGCAGGCTTGGAATATTCTCTGGAAGCATTGAATCATGCAAAGTCATTGTTAGGAAAAATGGAAGCCTTTATTTCTGATTGTCATGCTTATACTAGTGGCTCAAAACCGGGGGTTCAAAAGGAAAATTTATGGCCAACTTTGGTGAAAGCTAGGGACAAAGTTTGGGACTCTTTGATCACGGATTTTGATACTCCATCAGCAGTTCAATTGATTTCAGAATATATTGATCAGTTCAACCGTAATATAATGTCAGCAAAGGGAACAGGGGGTGAAGGAATTGATTTTGGACTTGTCCTAGCCAGTTCGGAACTCGTACAAAACTTTTTTTCTTTAGTTGGTCTTTGTCAAGAAAAAAGGGAAGTTAGCAATTCTAGATTAGAAAGTCTGTTAAATGAAATGAATGAATTTCGCAAGCAAGTTCGCAATTATTCCTTGGCCACGACAGAAGTAAGTTTTTTTCATTTTAAAGATCCAGTAGTAACTGCCTTTATTTTTATAATATTATACATGAATGATGATGATAGGAGGACAAATCTGTTCGAAAGCAAAAAATTGCCGAACGCAAGGAATTACTTGAAGCTTGCGATGATGTGCGGACTAAGCTATCAAACATGGGTTTCTCAATTCAAGATCATGGGAAATCGTCATCATCTTGTGTTTCCAAAGTCTCAAAATAATTATGTTGCAATGCAATTTCTGCATTTAATTACATGTTGATTAATAAATTTAAAAACTTTGTTGTAAAATGCTAATTGTCACTGAAATTTATTTACTCATTATTCCGTCTGTGGGGCAAAATCCGTACGGTGCCGTTTTCAGGTTGCATTACTAATATTATTTTTAACAGGGATAATTGATTTGATATTATTCAAATTCCAAATTTGGTGCAATCTTTGAAAGATGGAGTTTGATGAGGATGAGGAAATGCCAGGTGGTGAGGAGGAGATGTTGGCTTTGGCAAATGTGGACGGTCCATCTGGAGATGCTGCAAACTATTTTGAGCCTTCCTACCCATTGCTTCCTCCACTTGAAATGGATGATTGGCAATACACTATGAGACGTACAATGCAAGAGATTGTACCTGGATTGTTCTTGGGTACGAACGACGAATTGTTGAATCATTTGAGAATATTTTTTTATTCAATATTTGTTTATTTCTTTTCCGATTTGGATTGGTGTCTATTGTATTTCGTTTCTAATTACAGGACCGTATGCTTCGGCTACTACAGCTAAACTTGAAGACATGAAAGCGGCTGGGCTTACCCATGTAGTTTGCGTTCGAGAAATTCGTGAACGAAATCTGATTCGGGCAAACCACCCAACTCACTTTCAGTACATGGTTGTTGAAGTGGAAGGTATAATATGTCGAAAAATGATTCTTTGCATATGAATCTTATTTCCTAAAATTGCAGATAGCGTTGTGGCTAACATCATACCGCACATCAAAGCTGTCAATCCATTCATTTCAGGTGCTTTGGCTCAAGGAGGAAAGGTTTTGGTTCACAGCGGGGCTGGAATTTCCCGTTCAGTTGCACTGGTCATGGGCTACATTATGGAAAAGTATAAATGCAGTGCATCTGTTAATTGGTAGAAATTTAATTCAAACTATTTACTCCTCAGATTTGGAGTGTCAACTCAGCAGGCTGTGAGATATGTGCAATCTATTCGCTTTTGCAGTAATCCAAATGAGGGATTCTTGGCTCAACTTCGAGAATTCGAACCAATCTATCGAGCCGTGCACGCTGTTCCTGTTCCGCTTCCAAGTGCTCCAGTACAAAATCAAAATCGTCTGAAACGTCCACTAGAAGATGAAGACGATCAAGTCCCAACCAAATTTTGGTGTGATCTTGAGTAATTACCAAATGAACCATCTTCTACATTTAGGTTACTGATATACTAAATAATTATTTTATATATCATAATTATTTCTACTACCATGTCCAAATTGAGTATTATATGAAGAAAATTTGTTTATACCTGGAAATCTCTGTCATTTTTTTCAGATCTTGATCTACGGGTATTATAATAGCATTCAAGTTTCCAAGAATTTGTTTCTAAATTTTATTCCTATGACTATAGAAATAGCTTGGTTTAATTTACCAAGCTATTTTTTAGTCTGAAATTCACGTGGAAATTGAGGTAGTTAATGACGTTTTAAGCTTATGACATCTCGTTGGTGGCCAACCTATTTACTTATTATTGGAGGAACCATACGATAAACTATTTACTGACTTGGCTCAACTAACTGTGACTCGACACAGCGACTCGAAATTGTGAGCTGAACATTATAATACTGTAAATACTGCCAATTTATAATATATCATGTTGAGTTATGAAGATGGGTGACGATCATTTATCGTAGTGGGTTTCGGGTTTAAGACTGACTATTATTTTATGAAACAATAGGTTAGGCTAATATTTAAAAATTTATTGACTAAGTTGAGTATGTTGTTCGAAAAAAACTTGTAAATAGTAAATACCGACGACGTTTATTGACACTTTAATGGGAAAGTTAATGTTGAATAAATTTAGATTTTTGAACTTGATCTGTTGAATGATTCTAGAAGCCAGAGAATAAATCCGAGTATGCTTGAGTGAAAGTCATCCAATATTCTGTGAAATCTTCCATTGGGAAAGTACCAACATTAGAAAGTTGTTCTGAAATGAAATAATATATTTGTTTTAAAATGTTAGAAAACTGTACAACTAACCATCAACAAGTTTCTGGAGTTCAGCTTTTGGTAATTCATCAATCGCATCAGCATACAATTGGTTAAGGCAATTTCTAGAAAAATACGAAGAAATAATTCTGATCTGGGCCTCACGTTCCATCTCTTGGTTTGCCATTTGTTTAGCCAATAATGCAGGGTATCTTTTAGCAGCTTTGATCTCACGAATCTTTCGCATATGCAGTTTGTTGTTGTCTTGCATATAACGGAACCGAAACTTAAACGCCTCAGCGTTAATAATCCCCCACTCCTCCTCTTGTAATAACTCCATGTTGCACTGGAAAACAAAGTTCAATTACATTAGATCACCTTGCTATTCAGTATAATCCTACAAAATAATATTCAAGGAATACATTGATTGATTGATTTATTGATCTTAATTGATTGATTTATTGATCTTAAAGCATCTACAAAAGTAGCTTGTTACGCTTAAGATATCGTTAACAAATGATCATATCAAGCCACAATAGTAGGCGTGGGTATCGCTTAAGGCGTATCGCTTAAGACGTATCGCTTAAGACGTATCGCTTAAGGCGTATCGCTTAAGGCGTATCGCTTAAGACATTGTTAACAAATGATCATATCAAGCCACAATAGTAGGCGTGGGTAGTATTTAAATCCTATTATATGACTTGATTTTTTTAGATTTTAAAATACTCGCCTCAGAATAGGTACATATAACAAACAGGTATAAAGGTACAACTCAGAATAACATGCATATGATGCAAAACATGAGTAGCTTACCTGAGAAATAATTGAGGCTACAAGAGTTTGGGCAATCTTCATTCCTGCTTCATTGAAGTTGAAAATCTCATGAGGAACAACTTGGCATTCAACATGTTTGCTGGTAACGCTTGAAACTTTCTTCATTGGTTGTGATCGACTGGGTAGAGCATTAATATAATCCATCTCAATGTAAGCTTTAATCCCAACGCTTGCCGGGTGAATATTGGGCCTAACCCTTGGGGTTTGTGTCCAAGCATTTACACCAGGTGGTCGAGGTATTGGAGGCTTCTTCTTTCGATACTGGGGGAAACATCTTTTTGGCCTTTTTTGGATGTTTGGTGCAATGAATTTAAAGCGGAATGGAGGATGTCGTTGATATTCATCTTCCGCATCAGTGTCAGAACTGTCCGTATCCAGTCGAAATGGTTTAGCCGGAGCATTCTGACGTTCAACAAGATCCTTAAGGGAAAGTTGTGGTGGACCAACTTGTTTCCTCTCTCTACCACCTCCACAACGATATCCAAGAGTGTACGTTTTAGAAGGAGCTTGTTCCACTTGAGGAACTACATAATAAAGGATGAAACTCCTTCAAATAAATATCAAACAAACTTCCCCCCCCCCCCCCTTGGAGGAATAATATATATATTTCAAAAATACCAAAAAATAAAAGATTTACGAAAATGGAGGTTCTTGTAAATTGTTGGTTTTGATCCAGGTTTCACTTTCGTAGTTGTTGTCTTTCCTTTGTTCATGTTGAATGCTTGTTACTCAAGGACGTTGAAGGTTTAATTTCCAGCACCTTTTTCCAGCAGAGCAGCACAGCAGACGTCTTGCCTATCTGCCTTCCACTTGTTGAATAAAAAGGGATGTTCAATGACGAAGAAGGGATGAGAAGATATTTGGTTGAGGGCGGGAATTGATGTTGTTGAGATGGGAACGCCAACATCCTCCTCATTTGCCACCTCCTTCGCCCCCTCCTCCTCCTCCTCCTCCTCCATCTGGATAAAAAGTGAGGGAAGAAGGGATGGGCAGAAAATACCTTTTTTATCCGCCCTCGAACTTCAAGTCTTTCAGTTGGCTGTCTCAAACTATAAAACGCATGGCCATTGTAAGTAGCTCATTTTTGTAAGTCCTCCTCAAGTATGAAATGGAAGGAGGAGGATGATGATGATAAGTCTAACGTTGTTGTGTTGTGCTTTCTATTGTTGTTCGTAGTTGTAAAGGAGGATGCTATTGGGTTACATTGGATATTTGGATCATTGATGGACCAAGTGCTGGAGCTCCTTGAGAAGCAGAGTGTGAGCATCATGAAAAGTGTTAGTTCAGGAAAAGTATTGGTTCAAGTCTATGGAGCTAATGGAGACGTTTATTGGGTAGTCCCTGGGAAATCCTTTTGCCAATGCATTGCTTATCAAAGGGGAAACAAGGTGTATTGTAAACACATACTGGCTGCACATATAGAGCTCGCACTCAAGCCCAAAGATGAATATGAACAGATGTCGGAAACGGATATACTCAGCATTTATACTTCTTATATAAACAAGAAAAGTTAGGTGATTACAATTGCGATTCACGGTAATATTAATTAAACAATATAGAATACTTAAGAGATCATACTGTTCTTACTGAGATTAAATATGTTGTAGATTCTTTTCCTAATTTGGACTTGACGAGTTTATCAAACTCGGATTTGATCCTACCATACTCCATAATATCTCTTGGTTTACTAGATATCCAATAATTGTTGAATTCATAGACCAAAGCAGTAGCAAAATCCGTAAATTGGCGAAGCAGGTCTGATTCATAAGAAATGACGGTTTGTAGACGGTAGTTTTCTCCAATCGAGGTTAGTAGATAGCCCACATTGTAAAAGTGAGTTTTTGCATCCTCCCCAAGACAAAGTTCCGAGGCCAAGAAGACCATTTGAACAACCAGTATGGCAAAAGGATAACCATAATTGGGATGATTCGCAGATTTTAATAGGTGCTTGGCTATTTCAGGATAGTGTTGTACCATATTCCTACAAATTCATTAATTAAGAACAAAGCAGATTTTATAAATTGAACTTACAGCAATGTGTCTAAAGCTAAGACTCCTGCACCCCTAAAATCCGTTGCTGGATCAGCCCCTTGAAATCCCAACTCTTGCCATTGCTTTGACTTTCTTGCACTCAATTGTTCCGGAGCTTTAAACATTTTCCAAAGTTGTAATAACTGAAACATCCACATTTGTCTTGTAAAATAAGATATCATGACCATCATTTCGACTGATCTCACCTTTTCCTCATTCTTTGGTATTGCTGGATCATAAAATGTATTCCGATACTTAAGTATAGAATTTGTCATATACTTGTAGGCAAAGATCACTTCCAAAACATCTTTCAAGGCGAGGAAAAACCTATGTAAAATCCATAAATTAATCTTTTCCCTTGTGTCCATTTCCCTTACTTTCTATGAGCATTGATATTGATTCTCTTTCCAATGCAAATGAATAGAGCAGACTTTAAAATTAAATCCTTTCGACTTCCTCTGTCATCAAAGGAACCATCTTCAATAGCTCGTTCCAACTCCCTCAACTCCATCTGAATGCTGGGATTACGTGAAGCATACAAACACATCTCTAAGAGTACAAACAATCAATATCATTCTCTCCCAAAACTTTCAAAAAAATAAAAAAACAAAAAAACTTACCAATTCTCTTGGTCCGTCTTGCACCCTTGAGTTCCCCATACATAATTCTTTGCAGCTCGGTTAATTTTGTGATCTTCCTTAGAATCCATTTCATTCCTCGATAAAGTAAACTCCAAATGATGGGGAAAATGACGTTCACAACGTAAGACCAGGACCAGACCATGGTGGACCCTTCTTCCGCTTGTTTAATCACACCTCACCTGTTTGTGGAATGTTGAACATCATTTTGCGGCTTGAGTCAAATATTCCCGCCCAAATATTATTGGGGTAAAGTGATAACCGTATGTGGGGCCAGTAGCAATGGATTTTAAGTCAAGGCCCCCCCCCCATACCCTTTGTGAATAAAACTTAAAACTCCCTTCAACCTTAAATATTGTAAATGTTTGTTTTTGAAAATGGAAAGAATGATGTTCCCTTGTTTCTTGATAAGATGTGTGGATGGGCCCTTTGAAGAGTGGAACTGCCATCTACCGATATGTACAAAGCATTGATGGTGCGGTCTGCTCGTGTTCTTTCACTTCTTTTACAGTTTTTGAGGCCGGTTGTTTAAAATGAAGCAGATCAACGTGAATCAACAAGTAAAAGTCCCTGAAGGGGTCCTTATCACTGCCAAAGGTAGGAAGGTATGTGTCAAGGGTCCAAGGGGCGTGCTTCGTCGTTCCTTTCGACATTTGAGCATCGACATCAACGTTGAAAACCCTAGATCAATTAAAGTTGAAAAATGGTTTGGATCAAAGAAGGAGATTGCTGCGGTGAGGACTGTTTGCAGTCATATTGAGAATATGATTAAAGGAGTTACAAAGGTGCGTCCAACGTGAAGAGATGTGGAGAGATCTATTTGTATTATTGATGGATTATGATGATTTCAGGGATTCCAGTATAAGATGAGGAGTGTGTATGCTCATTTTCCCATTAATTGTGTAACAACTGAAAACAATTCTTTGGTGGAGGTAAAACAACAATGTTGATCTTTGTAGTGGCTAAACTTAAATTAATTGTCTCTCATCAGGTGAGGAACTTTTTGGGTGAAAAGTTTATTCGAAAAGTCAGGATGTCCAAGGGAGTAACGGTGACTAACTCTCAGAAACAAAAGGACGAGCTCATCATCCAAGGGAATTCAATTGAAGCAGTTTCAAGATCAGGTACGTCTCAGGATCATAGCAAAGTATTGTCTAATGGGATGATGTATTTCCTACTTAGCTGCACTTATTCAACAAAGTACTACTGTCAAGAATAAGGATATCCGTAAATTCTTGGATGGTTTGTACGTTTCGGAAAAGACGACCGTTGAAGAAGACTAGACGCTATTTATATTTATATAAGCGTACTTGTTATACCCCTTCGAAGACGGAATAAATCTTTGATCTTTTCCAAAAAAAATAATATTCTTCACCAACTATGATTCTTATAACCGGAAGTTTATAAGTGTAGGTGGGGTTGGACTAAAGTGTTTGGTTGTTGTAAACGTTACAACTTTAATTCAAGTTTCCAACAACTAGCCCCTTCCTCATAAGCTCATCATCCAGTGTTAGTGAATATACGATGACTTTTCTATCCTTGTCTATATTACAACGTGAGGAGGAGTTGAAGCATAATGGCTCATTCGGCTGAGAGCAGCTCATTAGCAAGCCATGTTTCCTTTTTATTGTAATTTACCTGCTTTGCATGGAGATTGATCCAGATTAGTTTGTGGTGCTACAGCTCATCATGAATTCATGGATAAGTGATCAAGGTTTACAACCCAACCCACTCACAGTCAATTCAAAGCCCCCCAAAAAATAATGACTACAGTTTGGATGAAGGAACACTTTGTTATTTTTCATACTCCGTTGATCTCAACCACCACTGAAAACATCCAACCAATCTCTCATTCTATTATTCTCCAATTTTTTTATATATTCACCTGTTCATCATCCAAAGTCTATTCCCATTCACCGCATAGTATCTTCAACCTTATCCTGCACAAATCCGTAGTCATACAGATATGAGCATACATTCATAACCCAGCCAGAGATAAGCTAAATAAAAAAAAAGTACAAAAAAGTCTCACACCCTTGTAGCCACAACTCTGCCCCATGGAATGAAGGTTTGGTTTCCTATATTCAGCACAAATAACCCAAACCCCTTTTTGCTCCAGATTTGGATGTCCAAAGATCATCATCATGGTCAAGTTTGGAAAATGTAGCCAATGTCTGGAGGAGTTTCGAAGTAGCAAAGAGAAGGAGCAACTTTGTGCCAGATGTGCAGTGGACTCTTTCCCCAAGTTATCCAAAGAAGAGGAACAAAGGGTGGATAAGGAGTTCAAACTTCTAGTTGGTAACAACACCATCCTTCCATTGTTTGAGGATACAAACTACTTGATTGTTGTTGATTGTTGTGCATATAGAGCAAGTGTATGGGGTTGGATCTGGAGCTGAAGTGTTGAATGTCATGAGCTCATTGGACTTGCTGAATCATGCAGCTAGATTGAATTCCTTGAAGACTCGTTGGGATTTATCTTCTAAAACCAAGGTACGGATGTAGTTCATTACATATCCTCAATTACAACCACATGGTGTGATTAGACTCGGATAAAGAATATGAGAGAGATCAATCGACTCATTGAAGAGCATGGAGCAGTACAACAAAAGATTATTCAGATGCAAAACAAGGTTATAAATGTAAGGGCTGAGGAGGACATGACATGGATGTACCATTCAAATGCTGATCATGCGTCCCTTTTTGTATAGGCATTGTTTTTGCAAACAAGCTGCTCAACTGAAGATAATAAATCAAGAATAGTTCCTGCGGGTTTGGTCCAAGAGTGTTTGAGCAGCTCCTTCGAACCTCCTTCAAGAGGAGGAGGGATGATGAATGTGAAGAAGCCCTTGGGTTTGGTCCCCCCTTCCTCTTACATCCCTTCCTCATCTCCATCAAGGGGCGGAGGGCTCAAATCATCCAGCTTGTCATCATCAACCCCCTCATCCAAGAGGTCGGATAGTGTGCTATCAAATAAGGCCCCTCATCATCCCCCTTCTAGTTCCTTCATTGCCGAAACCCTTGCTCCTCTTCCAATTAGGGACATCATGGAGGATGCAGTATTTGAGGATGATAAGATGAGCCCATTAAAACGGTCCAACAGCGTCAAAAACCGTATCAAGGTACATCTTTCAAAGCTTGTTGCTTCAAAGGCTAACATCTATTCCTTATGTTCCAGGCCTTTGAAGCCCTTTCTCGACGAGGGAGCACGGGTGCATCAGACCATAAGCGGAAAGTGTTTTGGGAGTCATGATTTTCATGCTGTCTCAAAATTTAAGCATTCAAGCAATAAATTCCCTCAAAAGTCTGTAAATGCTACTTGAAAGTAGGTGTGGATTTAATTTATTTGTAAATTTCGATTGCAACCAATAAATATGTAGTGGAGAAACGACCTCCAACAAGATGTTCTTTGTACTCAAATGTTGGAAATCCTTTAAAATGCAAACAGTGTATGTGGCCAAAAAAGGATAGCATCTCATTGTGTGATGAGGAAGGAAGACGTAGGAGCTTATGAAGATGTCATATTATGTAAATACAGAATATCCTCACCCAATCTACAACAATCTACAAAGATGAAGAAGCTGGATGGTCAATTTGCTTATCATCCTTTCCAGAGCATATTATGAAAAGCAGGTCTTTTGTACTTGTGGGCTGAGGAATAGTGAATGGCCTTCCTCCTCTTTTAACTCAAATGATCATCACAAATGTTTCTTTCACAAGATTTGGAGTCCCCAAGTTTCAGTTCGGTCTCAACCTTCGAGAGCAAAGCAGCGTCTTCTACACAGCTCTTCAAGAGCAGTTAAAAAACAAGGAACTAGCTTATACGCACCCCCTACTTGACTTCTTGTAAGACCACATTTCCTACATTTTGACTTATACCACAATCCTTTTTTTGGGGAGTAATTGATGTACTTTATTTTTAATTGTTTGTGCTTTATTTTCTGAATTTTGCAGATAAGTCCGAGATATGGCGCAACCATTGTCGGTCAACTCTGCCAACCAATTTATTGGGAGCAAGATCAGTTTGATTTCCAAAGCGGATATTCGGTATGAAGGTGTTTTGTATGCATTGGACCTACGAGAAGCTACCATTTCTTTGGCTAAAGGTAACAAACTGGATGTTGCATTGTTGTAATTGTTGCCCCTATTGTTTGGTTGCCCATCAGTTCGCTCACATGGGACGGAGGATCGACCCACAGAACGTCCCATCCCGATCAAGGATGAAATTTATGAATTCATCATCTTTCGTGGCTCTGATATCAAAAGCATTGATGTGATTGAGCCCCCCAAATCTGGATCAACCCTATCCTGTGGACTTCCTCAGGATCCGGCAATTATCGAAGTCTCTCACTTCGTACGTTGCAGCATCTCATAGTGATCTCATATTTGTAGCTAATGTTGGACATGTTGTTTCCAGCAACGACCTTCCATGGGCCATGGACATCATAATTGTGGGATGGAACAGCAAGGGGTTCGATATTCATCTTCTTCTGGTCGTGGTGGTGAGTTGCTCATCCATGGTTTTGACCTTGTTTGAATATTTATCTGGATTGAACATCCTCCTCTTATCTCTTCTTTCCTTTGAGTTCAATTGTTATCTTTGAAGAGAGAGAGAGAGAGATGCACTTTGCATACTTCATTTGTAGCACCTTGATTTACATCCACATTTGCATTGATTATGATGTTATTTTTTTGGAAGGAGGAGGAGGAGAAGGTGTGTTTGAAGGACTTCTTAGAGGAGGGCGTGGTCCAGGAGGAGGAGGCTCCTCTCATCGACGACGATCCTCCATTGATAATCAAGGAGATCGTCGAGGAAGAACCGACAATGGAGGAGGAAGGAATAATTATAACAATCGAAACGTTGATGGGGGAGGGTAAGTAAGGGTATAAAGGGGCATAGGATTGTAGGATGAGGACTCAAATATTCCAGACGACGTTCAAGACAAGATGGTAATTATCGTGGAGGTGCTGGCGGTGGTGAGGCCCGTGGTGCAGGACGAGGCAACACTCCAAACCGGAGTCAATCAAATCGTGGTGGTGACAGGGATCCTCACCCTGCCAGGGCTAACAGCGGCAACCGCACCCAAACCCATCAACGTGGAATCATTCAGGCACAACTGCCTCCCAAAGTTACTTTTGAGGATCATTTTGATTTTGAGAAGTCGAATGAGGAGTTGAAGACAGCTATGGAGAAGCTTAAGATTGGTAAAGTGGAGTAGAAGCAACAATGGATGTATTGCTAATTAGCTCATTATGTTATGTCCACTAGTTGGGGATGAGGACAAGAAAGAGGGTGAGGCTACTACTGGAGAATCTGAGGACAAGAAGGAGGACCCAGTCACGTACTACGACAAGGATAAGTTTTTCGACAACATTAGTTGTGAGGCTTTGGAGATGAATAAAGGGTAAGTAATGGCTTTGATTTTTGGGGATTGAGTTTTTGATGGGAAATTGATGATTGCAGGAGGCAATCCCGACCAGATTGGCGTGCTGAGCGTAAACTGAATGCTGAGACTTTTGGACTGCAATGGAACCCAAATCAAAGCAATCAACGAAACGGCCAGCGGAACTTTCGTGTAAGGAACATGGGAGGTGGTTATCGTGGAGGCAATCAAATGCGATACAGTAACTACATGTACAATAACCGATACAACAATAGGATGAGCTACGGAAATCGTGGCCAACAACAATCAAATTAAATGGTAAGGACTCCGCCTACAATTTAATTGCCATTCATCTCATTTTCTTTTTTTCTTTTTTGTCTCCTTCAGATTATTCTTGTCAGTCTTAAGTTCCTACAAATTATGGACCGGTATTCCCGTTAAAAGTGCTTCTATTCAATTATACTTTCGATATAATTACAATGAATCAGTAAAATATGATTGTCGAATAATAAATGGCAACTTATCACTAGCTGCAGATCAATGTTTTCTCCGTTTATTTTTTAAATCTCATATAAGAAGGTTACATAGAATATTACAACCAAGGGTGCCATGTGGGGTCCATTCTGCATAAATTGTCAGGGCAGGTTGCATTGGTCACAAGTGAGGTCACCTAAATCAAATGGCATTTAAACACACAGCACCATAATCCAGATGACTTACTTTGTTGTCTTGTCCATCAAAATTGCATAAAGTTTGTACGCGAGCCATTATTGCAGTCACGGCTTTAGTCACTAAATTAATAACCGCTTCACTATCACACTCTAATGTTTGTGATTCAAGTCCTTGACCACTAGAACTACTCATCATCTCTCGATCATCTTGCTTCTTCTTTATCCATGAAGCCATTTCATCTCGCAATATTGCTCGAAGGATGGCTGACAGTTTGTAGTTTGGGTAGATTAGGCATCTCGCCAAGGATACCATTCCATGAATGAAAGGCCCTTGTACGCCAAATGAAGTCATAAACTCAGCAACGTTTGGTGTAAGGCGGAAAGGTACCGCTCGATTAGTTTCCAGCTCACCTTTAATATCAAAAACAAAACAAAATATTTTCAACTTAGTTATCATTACTTTTTATTGTTTATTTACCAGTTGATTCGTCGATATCGAATTTGAAATAAGACACATTCACCATTCCAGAATCTTTGTGTAAGAATAATATATCTGGGTTGAGTCGAGTGAGATGGAAAACATATTCCGCAAATCCGGATAAGCATAGTTGTAAAGTAAACTGAAAAGTAGTAGCGTTTCGTTGTAAGATTTATAGGAAGGCCTTTCAAGCAAATAAATAACTCACAATTTTTCGGAACATCCAATAATCTGATGGCGTTGAGAAAGTGCTTAAGGCCCATTCTCTGAACATTGTTTTAGGAACCAGGTTTGTTTGAATATCACGAAGTATATCTTTTAAAACTTGCCGATTCATTTGACCACCACGTACCTGAACATGTAATTAATTTGTTATCAGCGAAACATTACGAAACGGCAAAAGTGGGACTAGCAAAAGACAAAACAATATCTTACGATAGCTCCAGAAAGTTGAGTGCTTGCAATTTTTTCATAATATCTTCCAATTGCAGCATCAAATTCAATTTCTCTCTTGGAACAGCTTATTTTGAAAACATCAAGAAAAGAGAGTGAGGCTGGATTATCTTCAACAAGTCTCATTTGCGGAGATACGGGGACAACTTTTGGAACTGTGAATCTAAGATTGCGCTTTGCTGTTACCTATTATAAAGGAAAGCAAAATGATTTTAAAAAAATGAAAGCATAATTAAAACCGTATTATAAATACCTTTTGCCTTCCAAGATAATGATTCAACATCCTTATCATTTGTACAACTCGTTCTTCACGCCTAGCATCACTTAAACAAGAGTCATGAGCAATAAGATAAGGATAAATTTTCCCGTTGTGACCACGAATATACATTCTTCTTGCACAAAAGTTATGCTTCTGAACAATTTCAATTCGAGGTTGAAATCTTGCAATTTTTACATAATAGTGGGCGTGCTAAAAGAGTAATATCCAATATATTAATAAAATATAATAAAAATATTATTAATAATAATAATAATGAATTACTTTGGGGATTAAAAATTCTCCAGGTAGTTCAATATCTGCTATTTGACTATTAAAATTGAGCAAGAATCGATATTTGTCTTCCATCAAAAACGACCTGAAATGAAATAAACATGTAGGTAGAAACGATTGCAATCTAATAATAACAAGTATAACTTACTTTGGAAATAATTTACACTTTCCTTCTAGAATTTTAATCCATTTCCTTAATCTCTGAATTAGGTTGTGCAGTTTCAAAGCTCCAGGTGCTGTACTGTCAAAGTCAACTGAAAACTGTATTTTCATTTGTTGGAACGATGGGTCGTTAACGCTGCTGGATCTTCTTAAAAGTAAAGCTTCAATAGTAGGGGTTGCAGTGCTCGGACTGGAACCCGCCGATACTCCTACAGGGGTGCCTTGGCCATGACCAAACATTGACACCAGTTTCTTTACAAAGTTCTGCAACTGTGTACTTATCGTAGTTTCCAACAAATTTGTACGATTTTCAAATGCAATAGCGTAGCATTTTGCAAGTCCATTTTTTAACTGTCTTAACACCTCTTCGTACCAATTTTCACGGAACCAAATTATCTGCAAACAAATGAGTAAAAATCTGGGAAAATTTATCACCAAACAAACATTATTTACCTGATCAACAATTCCTTCCAAACTTGCCAAGATTGTAGGATGCAGGTCTCGTTGCATGTGCATAAGCTTAGAACATCGCCACATACTTGGGGTAGCACGAATAGCTTGAGCTTCACTTGAGGCAGGAGATGAAGCGGATGTTGTGGCAGGTTGACATTCTCCTGAACCATTTGATCCATCGCTTTGTCCGCCTCCACTAGCTTTGGCAGCAGCAGCGTAGTATTCTGCACTTCGTACTTTATCTCTTTGTTCAACTTTCAGAGTAAGGTACAATGTTCTTATTGGAAAATATACCGCTTGAGGATACATTCTTCCAACTTGGTTCAGCAAATTTATCACCATTTTCCCGTCTTGTCTAACCAACGAATTTAACAACTGAGGAACCCAAGGAAGCCATTGGATTGGAGGAACACCCATACAATATTTGTCAACTGTATCAGCAAGTACCCCTTTGTCGTCATCATACATGAGGAGCCAGATGATTTTGGCAATATATTTTCTTGATTTAGTTTCTTGGTTGTGACGACAAGAGTGCATAAATGCCGTTATCGCGGATATTCCATAAGTCATATTTTTCGGCTCACGAGTGAATAAACATTCTAGATAATCTCCCCATAAGCCCCATGATTTTGCGTTGGCGTCGTGTAACTGACAAGCGGCAGAGAATGATTTGTTGGCTTCATCCGAACGGCCTGAAATTAGTCGTATTAAATAATTACTAATAAAACGCCATAGTTAAAAAAACATTCTTTTTATGTCATACCGATTTGAGTAAGAAGAGATCCTTTCAAAGCAAAAAATTCAGATGTCATTTCCTTTGAGAAATATTTGAGATTTGTGGACTCTACAATTTCGAGTGCTTCAGAAAGTTCATTTCTTCCTAAAGTTTGAGCTTGTTGAATATAATACTTGACTTGCTGCTTAATTTTTTGAAAGCAATCCACAATTGGTACGCTTGGAATTGTATATATTTTGGATAAAGATTCCAAACACACAGCACTCTGGTTGTGTTTTCTTGCAATTTTTCCAAAATGACAAATTGCCTGTTTGGATATACATATATTAGACAACGTCATCATGGTATTCAAACTAAACAAGCAAAGCAACAATGCTAATTTGCATGCAGTAAATGCGCAAAGAAAACAGGTGGAATAATCAAACGAAATTTAGTCAAGAAAAATCAGAACAAACTGAAATTTCACAATCATGCCTCATTTCAATACATTCATAACAAAGCAACAAGCATCAGCAAATACATACATGCATTCCTCTACAATTCCTCCCCTCATAAATCTGTCTTACAAATACAATCATCTGACAACCCAATTTGAAAGGATGACTGTTCCCTTAAACGATGACAGTCAAGATAAAATCATTTCATATTTTGAAAATGAAGAAAGTTGAACATTTTTGTTTGTTAATAATAATAATCAAACCATTAACAAGTTGTTAGATGGGTAGATCAAGAAAAAAACATCACACAAGAATTGAATTTAAAATGGTACCGTAAGACAGACCTGGCATAATTGATGTACTGAAAAATTGTGAATGTGAACCTGTGCCGAAGCATGCACACCCAACATTGTTTGATTCCCTTGTTCGCTACTTCCTTCAACATAATGTTGTGATACGAATTGATAATGAAGTTGTCTCCAACTAAAGATATCGGACCAATGACTCAAATCATCTGATATGCATGGCAATCGGTTTCTCCAAGTTTTAACCACAGATTTTGTCTCGTTCATTGTGTTTTGTCGAGCATGAAGGAGTGCTTGATGAATCAAAGTTGCTTCGTGAAGTTCCACTACCTTGAAACAAAGATAATAATGATATAACAACGTTTTAAGTTAACATTCAAACCTGTTGAGCTGCTTGCAATAAAGGAACATGCACGGGTGCAACAAGATGTGGAAGACGCTTCCATTCTTTAATACATAGGCTTTGAGCGGATTCCACAAATCGTTCGACTAATGGAAGATTTTGATCTTCACTAAAACACACAGCTAAATATCCTCGATAAAGATGAACTTTCCAAGCAAGTTCTTTTGGACAACTAAGTTCCACTTGTGCGAGAGCTTCTTTTGCCGTTGCCCAATTAGAATTTCTCCATGAGGCTTCTAAAATTCCAAATGGATTTGAACCAGCTTTTGTAGAACTGTATTCTAGAACAATATCCCAATGGTTCAGCTCTTTTGAACACCTAATCGACAAATTACAAATACGAATTAGATTAACACGTCGTAACAACTTTGAAATGATAACTAACTTGATCCAATGGTCCTCCCACATTTTCATTTCACTAAAAATACTTGAAGAAGTTACAGTGTCAGATTTTGCCTTTGTCATTGCCAACTCGTAGCAACCTTGAGCTTTCTCGTAAAATCCCTGCAACTCGTATGAGATACCAATATTTGTTTCTGGATATTTTGCTCTCTTTTGCCAAAGCCCTGACCACATGTCATCTTCTTTTAAGGTGGAATACAACTCAGCTAATGAGTCCAAAACTTCTTGTTGTTGAACAGTAGTTGTAGCGGATGGAGTTGCATTGGATGTAGATGGTTCGAATTCGTAACAATCTGCAGGTGACTCTTTTCTTGGTTTTAATTGTTGAGCAGGATTATTGTCTAGAGCTAGTTGTTCCAAAATTAAACTCATTCGATGCCATAAATTGTGTGATTTTCCAAGGTAAGAGAGAATAGCTCTAAAATATTTCAAATCAATGTGTTTAATCAAATAAAATAAATAAATATCATCTTACGGTTTCATTGGAATTGCTGGACTACACTGGCACATGGCTTCAACAAAGGTGCTGAGAGCACTTGGTTGGCAATGTTGCTGAATACAGTGAACCCCACTACATAGGAATGGCACCATTTCATTGGACAAAGCTAATTGTTGCTTTTCTGACAATATTTTCCATACTCGAGGAAAAAAGTTTATCCAAGTTTTTTCAGCCAATGGTGTATCTAAATGACACAATTGAACCAACGGTTTTACAAGTGAAAGCGTAGAATATCCTTTTCTTGTATTTATAATAAAATCTTTTTCTCTACAAAGAATATACTTCATGTTTCGGTCAGGATGTATTGGTTCCATCCATCCTTCATTCATAAACGCATCTTCTAGCTTTGTAATAATTTCAGTCATGTTTAATTCTTCATTGGAGTCGGATTTATTTAATGCTTCCACGTCCTTTTCTAGTTGTTGAACAAATGCAATTTCATGCTCTCTCATTTCTAATCCCAAATCAGGTTCTGAGTTGGAAAATACTTCTCGGACTCCAGAATCAAGTAGAGTGTAACCATAAGTAACTGGTGGGAGTAACGCATCCTTTGGAGCAATGTCAAGGGCATTATCAGAGGCAGTGGTTAACAAAAGTTCTTCACATTGCTTTATCCAGTAATGAGGACCAATTGCTTCCCAATTTTGGCTGCATGCGATATAAAGACATCGTTCATGAAGTTTTCGACGAATTGAACCATCAAATACGGCAAAAAATTTCTCACGAATGGCAGGCTGAGTACATCGTAAACCGGACAAAAACGCAGGCTCAAGCTTGCTATTCAATTCAGTGTTTTTTAAAGTCTCGTCACGATAAATGAAATTAACAAGCTCCAAGAAATTTGTTGTGAGCTCTAGTTCTGCGTGGAATCGTTTTTCAACATTTTGCATCAATTTCACTAACAGAATTGATTTCTCTCGAATGGAAGGACTTTGGTTTACAGCATGCGGAGCTTTGTTTTTGACCCATTCTTCTATCATTTTTACAATCGCCAAAAGAACTTTCGAGTCGGACGACTTTTCAATAAGGCTTACAAGCACTTGCCCAATAAATGCTTTACGCATTTCACCCCCCATTACTCCAACGCGATTTTTGACCAAGTCAAGACTCAGAATTAACAAATCAGTGGCAACCAATGCGTCATTGACTGCAGGTGCCAGGTGTTCTCGTGCTAGTTTTTGCAAACATTTCATAAAAGTTGTGATAATCCGATCAATATATCCTGGACTATTGGAACAGGCGGCTTTACACATCATTAATGGTCCAAATAAAGTTTGGGGATTAGAATTTGCCATTTTGTCGTAGCTACTCAGTCCTTCATAAATTACTTTGCTCACGCAAGTATACAAAGGTTCTAATTCATCGTACTTTATAACCGTGGACAAACCAGAGCCACCTGGAAATTCAGTTGGAAATATACTCGTCAGCTTTGACAGAAGATGATGAACTGAACGAATAACTTTTCCATTCTGACATGTCATACAAGCTGCAATCCCCTTTTGGAGATATTTCATATGATCAAGGACAGCGGATTTGTCCAGTATTCCAATTATATAGGTTAGTAGGTCAAGGGCAGTACAAATATTCGGATAATTGGCTTGTGCAGAGTCCAGACTTGCAAACAATTTTTCAAACCAGCCTATCTTCAAATCCCCTTGCTTCCAAACGTCTGGTTTCAGCATTGTCTTAACAAGATTGACGCACCTTTTGGATAATGTTTCACCAGCAGAGCCTGGAGTAGGATTTGGTTCATTTACCTGGCAAGCTATTCGCAACAAAAAACTCAAAACGGAATCCATATGTGCTGGATCCAATGGTTGTGCTGAGCCTCCTGTTGGGACCAAAACTTTTGTATGCGTTGCAACAGCTGCCCCTCCATGACTCATTTTCAGTTTTTTATCCCCTTGTTTGTCATCGTCCCCATTTTCTTCTTGTTTAATCCTTTCTAACTCCCACTTTATAATTACTTCTGACATTTCCACAGCCAATTTTCTGTGATCAAATGTACTTGTGGGAGTAAATCCAAGTCTTGAGATTCCAGAAACCATGTGCTGAACTACTCCGTGTCTTACAGGATAATAAACCTTCCAATGTCGTACAATTAATTGCAATAGGTGCATTAGTTGACCTAGCGAGTGACCTTCTTCGACTAAAATTTTTTTTGTCCAATGAATCAGCATTGTGTAACCATCTTCCATTCTGTGAGGCAATGCTGGAGTAATTATATCCAGTGCTTGCTTAACAACAGCTTTGGCTTCCAGTTGAGATGCTTTTAACAAACTATGAAAGGTTTGAAGAACTATTCTCTTGTGTAGGGCAAATTTTGTGATGATGTGACAAAGGAGTAAGTGTCCATAATATTTGGTACTGGAATCCACACAGTTTTTTGTCAAAAGACATGGCCAAGTAAAGGTCATAAGTCTCTTGAGTTTATCTCCTTGTTTCTTATTACTAACGTCGTGGATGTGATTGGGCACTTGGTCAACAAATAGGCAGGATAATTGATATAAAAGTATTCGAACAGAGTCGGAAATGTTGCCTTGATCATCAGGATTAATTATATCCATTATAAATACGTTTACAATGTTTGTAGGATTCACTGTTTCAGGTTGTGGAGATGACCCTATGAGTTCGTCCCCCTGTCCTTTGTCAAAGCAGTAGGAAAAACAGGGAATTAAAATGTACTGAATTATTTTTGCCTTAAGATCTTCAGAGTAGACGGTATCAAGAAACACTGTTTTAAATGCAAAGAAAGCTTGTCGCTTCCATGGGACACTGTATTTGGTTACGGTTTTGTCCAAGAATTCCTTCAAAAAGTGATATTGTGATATTTTCCTTCCACAAAATGCCAGCAAAAGTTTAAATAGCATGTCATAATCCCCTGGATTTTTTCTGTAATAGCTGAGCAATAACTTGGCAATCATTTGGGGCTCTTTCCAAGTTTGGACTTGAAGTTTGTTAATCCCTGCCGTTGCCAATGCTAATGGAGTGGGTGTGGTTGGTAACGTTGTTCCAGATGAAGCAGGACCGGCTTCAGTTGGAGTTGACAGAACTTGAGTCGACTGAGGTAGAAACACTGCAGATGCGCTATTACACAAAGTTTGATATTCAGAGCTTTCCCAAAGTAGGCGAATAGCTTGAACAACTTCTCCACGATTAGATGCATTTCCTAATATCCAGTCTTCATCAAAATCACTTAAGATAGACATCACTTTTACAGCAAAGTATTGAATTTCAGCTTGATCTGCAGAAGACAATGTGACCGTTACCGTGCTCGAAGGAGCCTGAGGAGGCGTGGTAGCAACGACAGGAGGTGTTGGAGCAATCATGACTGGATTTTTCTTAATATTCAAAAAATAGATCAACTTTGCAGGATTATTTACAAGGTATAGTCGTAATTTTTCTGATTCCTTTTGTTCCAAAAAGTAGACAAAAAATCTATTCCATTCAGGAGATTGAATGAACGGTGCACTGAAAGCGATGTCAACATATTCTTTTGGTTGTTTAATTAAGAATTTCATCAATGGAGCACGAAGTGGAGAGCCTTTTCCAAGCATAAGAGCTTTTTCAGCTTGGAGACAAAATTTTGTTACAATTTCCATCAACTTTGCCATTGTTGGACCAGAATTCAGAAGAGGAAACATGTCTAGTATTGCAACTGCAATTTTTAATTCGTGAACTCCTGTTCTGGAAGGTGCTTTTTGATGTGTGACAAGGGCGAATTCCAAGCACTTTTTGAACAGTTGTAGTAGTTGTTCCCACACTTTGTCAGTGATGGCATGTGGAAATAGTTGATACAAATAAGATAGCTGAGTCAACACAGGATATGTAACTGTTCTGATGTTTGTAAGTGCTGTAAGGGCCGCTCTCACAGCAGTACTTTGGGTTTCCAAATCTACAGGAAATTCTTGTGAAAACTTTTGGAGACATTCAAAACCGCATTTCTGAAGGTCTGGTGAAGAAGATGCAATTGCTTTTAAAAATATCCCAACAACTTTTTCCTTCACTGGTGCTAGTTGCCCAACACAAGCCAGCACATTGAGGAGTGATATTCGAATTGGTATTAAACTGGTGACAGCTTTGTAGCATGGAAGTTTAGATAATGATGAGTCATCTGCGTCACTAAGGGCCATAACTTCATTAATAAAGATTTTTGTTTCTTGAGTAGTTGCGTCCAAAGCGAATAGCTTAGGTTCGAGACTAAGACAGAACGTTATTCCGTCTAAAATTCCCAACTGACACTGTACAGACTGGTGTCGAATAACATGCTTTTTTGGTAATACCATCTCACTTAAAGCTTCTTTATGAGGTTCCATTACAGCTGAGACAGTTTTTACTTGAAGTTCTGCAAGCAACTCTAATGCTTTCATCGACTGCGTTCTAATGTTCATAATTGGAGAGGTAAGTTGTTTAATAAACTCTAGAGTCATGTCTTGAATACACGTTGATTTCAACTTTGTGAGATTTTCATCTGTAGACATTGAACAAAGACGAATCATTTTTGTAAGGTTTTCTTTTGCAAGATCTACAGTTCCAGCAGACACTTCGTTTGTTAAATCAGTTAAAACAAAAAACATGGCACGGAGAATAGTTGCTTGTTGAGAAAGGATCCAGCGAAGGGACATATTGTCAAGAAAGAAACTTATTGCTTGACATCCTCCCATTTTGGTGTACCAAGCTCTTTTGTAGCAAAGATCACAAAACTTTTCAGTAACGTAGGAGATCATTGGAACAGCACAAGCCTATAGGCAATGGTGATAAATTTTATAAACTGTTTTAATGAGTATTTAACAAATAACTAAAAACTTACCATATCTTTTGATTTGACAACATTGATGACACAATTCATGATAACAGAAAGGCCAAACAAAACTTGTCGCTTTAAATCCTTCTCTTCATTCGCCAAAACGAAAGTCATTGCGTCAAATACAACGTATGGGTCCATATTGCTAGACCTGCCTGCAAAAGTACCAGTTTGTTGAACAGCCATTACAAGTCCAAAGTGCCGCAGCAGGGGAACCATGAGAGAATAAACGTCTTTTCTTAGTTCTTTCACTCCAGTCGCAATAAACCAACCAGATAATGCTGTGATAAGGATAGAACGATATTTCTCATCAGCTTTATAAAGTGGAATGGCAGACAAGAAATCGGTTTCACTCATTTTGGGATGAAGCAAGACTTTGTTTGCTAATGACCTGTCAGATTCAAACTCAAGGGAGAATAGGACAAAAACTTTGAGGAATTCCCAGGCTTGTTGTTTATAGAAGGCCTCTGTAGCAGATGCCAATGTTGTGGATCGCAATGTTTGAATTGCTACTTCGACAACTTTTTCTAATGGAAGTAGAACTGGGTTTTTATGGTCAGAAAACGTTAAAGTGATACACTGGCCAAGGTTTGTTCCATCCGTGTATTCCAATTTTTGAGGTTCTACTAACATTTTCCTGTTACTTCCGCCGAATTTCCCCAATATTCTGTAAATAAAGATGAAAAAGAACTTATTAGTCAATTCATTTTTAAATTATTATTAATAAATTGGAAACCTGAAGGCAACGACGGCAGTACTGTCAGTAGAATTTCTCAGCGTTCTCCATAGAGCTTGCATTAGGTCAGCTCGAACCGGTTGAATGTGCTCGTACAAGAATTCTGGTTGTAGATTATCTACACACAGCTCTAAGGTTCTTAGCCCTTGACTAACCAAAGTTGATGATCCATTCAATGCAGAAACCAAAGGATCCATTAGCATTGGTAAATAAGGTAGTAAACTACTCAAACGCACAGGAACAGTGAGACAAAGTTCAACAAACAAATCTTTCATGTGATGTTTATGTAGCCCAGACTGTAGACTGTTTAATCCTGTGCATAGCAATTCAAATTTCAAATTACTTAGTTGTAGTTGCCGTTTTAAATAGTAATACATACCTTGCAAGAGACTAGGCAAGAGAGGCAAGAATTCTTGATATAACAAATCATGACTTCCTCCACCAATGGATCTAAATAGGGCCCTCAGCAAGAGGAAATAGTTGTAAGGATCTTTACAATTTAGTGCTAACTCCATTGATTTGTTTACAATGTCTCGGAGGTGAGGACGAAGCATTTGTTCGTTTTCATTTGGAAACAAACTGACAGAGCCGAACACAAGTTTAAAAAGTCGTAAATACAAATTGCTTTTCTCCACATCGTCCCCCATTTCTGGCATTCTGTCCAAAAGAAATTCAACGAGAATTGTAGCAAATATAGCCGAAGTTGCGGGATTTGCCAACAAGTTATTAGCGACAACTTGTAAAGCATTATTTTCATGAATACGATGTACTAGTTGGTTAATACTGACTGCAAATATCTCTCGAAAAGTGTACGTGTTTAGGAGAGTAAACTGAAAATAGAGATGTTAGACATGGACATTGAATATCGTGGATGAGTCTTACAGCTCCTGCAAAATGTTCCAATACTTCTTTTTCTTCTTTAGATCGCACACCTTGAGTATTAATAGGCCGTTGAGTTACAATAGTGGTAGTTCCATTGGAATTTGTGACGGGACCGTTGACGGCGTAAATATCAATTGCTTTGAGTCCCCACTTTATTAGACGGAGATATACTTCGGTTTCTTTGGGAGCGAATTGTTTGTAAGAGTTAGCCGAGGATGTTGGTGCTTCGTTAGGACCAGGTTTACATGAAGCAATTCCCCATGATATAGTTTTAACGGCACATACGACCGTCTTAACTAAACTTTTACATTCCGACAATGAATAATTTTGTAATGGAAGAATAGGGAAGCCGAAGCGCTTTTGCTCTTCTTTAGAATTCTCTGATCCACATCCAAATGTCTTGGTTAAAAGATCCTCCGAGCTTTCAGTGTCGGATGAATGTCTTTTAGTTGTAATTGGACCAGCACTACTAACATTGCTTTCTTTGCTACTAAAGAAGAAAGGGAAACAAACAATTTAAGCATCATATGTATTGTAATAAAGGCTATATATGTACTTACTATTTTTCTTGAAAGTAAGGAATATGAACTTCTGACACTATTTTAAACTTGTAAACAAGAACATCCAGCATTCGCATTAGAATTTCACGTCCGTTTCCACCCTCCGCTTCACTTTTATGGCGAATACTTTCCACCAAATTAAACAAGAGCTTGCAGGACATTGTTTGAATACTAAAATGATTTATAAACATCAACGTATTAGAACTTTTAATTCGTTTAGATAAATTAACTTTGCAAACCTGAGTGGAAGACTTTCATCATGAACATGGCATGAGAAAAATAAAACAGCTTTATTCAGATCGGATAACGACAAATGCTGCCTGACGTGATGAACCAAATCTGCCAGAGTGCTATAAGCCAATGGTCTCATTGTTTCATTAACGGTCCATCCTTTTCCCAACAGAACATCTTCATCAAACAATCTCTCCATATGAGGAACAAATTCTGCATAACAAAATTAGTACATTTCATTAACCATCATAAATGAAATAAATAAATAAAATCTTGGCATCTTACTGAATCTAAGATCTGTTGCCATAATGTGACGGGTCGCAATGAACAATTCTCTTCGAAGATGAGCCACTTCCATGGGACAAGAGGCCAGTAGACTTATCATTCCACTAACCAATAAATTACTATGCTGGACAACAGAATCTTGATAAACTTTGATGATATACGCAAGGAAAGAAAGTGTTTTCACTTGAGCTCCCATAAATTCTACTAAAACTTCCTTATTGAAATTGGGATTTGCTCTGAAACAATAAATAATTACATAATAAAATGTGTTTGAATATTAAACATTGTTCAAGATCAAAAACAATTAGTATTTTCAATACCTCAAAATTGGATTAGGCTGCAAAGATATTGTCGACATCACCACTGGAATAAACTCTGCAACTTCACTCTGAACATTATTTTTGTAAATCTGATACATGAGGACAACGATAATGGGCAACTCTTGAAGCACCTTTAAGGAATATTTAGCCCTTGGCTGCAATGTGTACTAAAAACAACAAATGAATTATTTCCAATTTTCAAGATTCCAAAAATCTTACAGAAAATAATGGAGAATTCTCAGCATTCTTCTTATCAGATTGCAAGACTGTACAAGAAAATCGTTCTTCCAAAACCTCATTAATGTTTAACTCTGCAATTTCTCCAACAACAATAGGCCCTCGAAGATTGGGATCAAATATTTTATCCATAAGTGATGGTAAGTCCGTGTAAACTGATTTAACAAAGTTTAAAAAACTCTGCACCTCCACAGAAAACGTTGGACGATACTGTTTATGAAGCTCAATCACCATCCTCAAACAAATCAAGACATTTTCTTCATTGTCAATCTCCACCAACTTGAAGACGGAATTTAAAATACTCTTTGCATGTGGTCGCAACACTTCATTGCAAGGAAGTCGGTGAAGTATTTCCAGCACCCCTTTCCGCAATTGCTAGAAAACCCAAAATGTTAAAAAAACAACCCCCCCCCCAATTCAACCTACTTGTGCTTGATATTCCGTTATAAATTGAGGTTCGACTTCCTCCAACGTTCTTATCAACGCCGGCACCCCCGCATCCAACCATTGTGGATAAAAAGCAAGTGAAATAATGGACTGCCAAATTACAAAAGAATCAACAATAGTAACAATACGAATACCATTCAACAATGTTCCTTACGTCTAACCCATTCAAAAGATCTTCTACAGCCTTCACCCTTGCTTCAATGGTGGTTGCAGAGTCAGCTAACGTTTTAACCGTTTTAACAAACCCCTCCATCCTCAATTCTACAAATGTATTCAATCCTTCCTCTACAAGTGGAAAGGAAACGTTTCAATTATTTATTTCACATCTCCAAACTATTCACCATCAACTGGAAGATCATTTGTCGACTTAAAAAATTCTATGAACTCAACTCCTTGTTAGTCTGAAGAATAAAAATGTAGAAAAGTTTGATTAACTTAAATATTGTGAAGATGATGAAGATGCGGTAATGAATGGCCAAACCTACCCGCCTTCTATACAACCAACAAGGCTTGAAATAAGACGAATACAAAAAAACTTGTTCCTCTCACATTTTATTTTTAGCAATTTTTGGGAATTATTAAAATTATGATTTGAAGGGAGGAATAAGTTATACAACATTATTTATTCGCAATTGAGCAACTCATCCCTTTGTAGGGTTAGAAATGGAAATTCAAATATTTCCTATTGATATGTCTCCAAATATTTGCTAAAATGCTTGAGTATTATTATGTAAGTATGTACAATAGTAATTGTGCCAAACTTTGCAGCACATCTCAAATTAAAGCCTATAAAACCAGGTTCAAAATGATACCAAAGTTGATGCGCTACACTGCCCGTGTCATGAAATGCACTCTAAAAATCAAAAAAATCTCAAAAGGCCTAAACGTTTCAATCCTGACATTTGTAGTCACTGGATTTTATTTGTAGTCGAAGGAAGGATGAAAATCTAATTCTAAGATGCTCAATCCTTCTGTTGTTTGATCCATGATGTGAGAATCCTTCGGAAGTGTTGGGAATGAAAGACAAGGGACTGAGCAAAGCTGAACAAGATTGAACAAGAATTGTTAATTCGAATAAAATTGATGTTGCTTTTCTATATCTTACGGATCTGTATCATTTGGTTTTCTTGAGCAAAATGATATAATAAAAATAAGATGCTTTGTTGCAAAGGGAAAACTGTCTTCCCTTGTTGAAACATTTGAATATTCAATTCAAACATCATGATCTGTTATGAAATATAAAATGTATTTTGCAAACGTTACTATATACCCCTTCCCCCAAGAATCAAATAATTAAACTCATCCGTCATACAAACCATTTGAATAATAATTTCTGTTGGCTCAATAGCACTATTTCAATTCATCCCTGACATTGATGTTTGAGAAAGGAATAAATTAGATAAATGTGGAGCTGTACAATTAAAAATGTGTGAAATATGGTCTTGCTTTTGATGCAGTGCAACTCTGGCCAAAAATTCAATCCGTGGTATTGCATAATAATGATGAGGCTTCCCTATAAATTCCGAACATCCAAGAAATATCCCCTAATCGCACTCACCGTTTATATTTCCCTTGAACGGTGCTTTTTTAGTCATTCTTAAAAGATGGGAAGGAAGTAAGTTTGAGGGAGAGAAAGAGGCAATATGAGATATTCTTGTTTTCCCCCAGGCTAGCTTCTATCATCACAGTTGGAGTACTTGTGCTAGGCATGGGTTTTGCACAAGGATTTGAGGACTCTGGTAATAGCATTGATGAGTACTCCCATGAACAGAATCTTCCATATTTTACTTCAACTCAAAGTCCTGAAGATCCTCTTGACGAGAATGCAATAGAGTCAGCTTGGAGTGTATGTGGATTAAACGATAAACATTTGTCTCAACTTTCCTCTTCCTTCTCTAGGCTGCCACAGAATTGTACAATAAGCATATTTTAGAGCAGTTTAAAAATGGGACTGGTCACACAGGGCGTGGGACAAAGACCACACCCTTTGCCGACAAATATTCGGAATCCTCCAACATTCTTCCGATTTACCAAAGTATCGTGAAGGCTAAACACAACGTTACCAAACGACAAGCGGCTGGCTCATCCCCAGCTCAATGCACCAATCCAGGATTCTCTTGTGCCAACTTCTTTAATTCAAGATATCGCACCATGGATGGAACATGTAATAATATCAACAATCCAGTTTGGGGAGCTGCTAACAGGGCTTTTAATCGACTTCTTCAACCCCAATACGAGGATGGATTCAATGCTCCAAGGGGAGGATTCAATTCAAGATTCCAAAACCCAAGGGTCATCAGTGTTACCATACATCCAGTAACTTTAATTTCTTGTTTTGCCAATTTCTAAAACAACTATCCTTTTTTACAGGACAGCTCTGCCACCAATCCACGAGTTACCAATATGGTGCCACAGTTTGGTCAATTTTTAGGTAAGCAAAAAATAGTAATGTATTATATGTAATTATAATTGTTTATTAATGAACCTTTAATCACAATAGATCATGATATGACCCTAACTCCAGAAGCAAGTAGTCAATGTTGTGCTAATCCTAATTCTAATCCTGCAAATTGCTGGTCAATTTTTGTGGGAAATGATGCATTCTTTTCACGGTTTACTCAGTGTTTAGATTTCACTCGGTAAAAATTAAAATTAAAATAATAAAGGAAGAATGACAATTTTAATGATGCTTTAATACATAGATCAACCCCCTGCATGCGTAAGTCATATCTATTTTTTAAAACAATTAAGAAACCTTCTTTTGTGGGAATGAAGGAAGTGGCGTTCGAGAGCAGATGAATGTCAATACTGCGTACATTGACGGATCTCAGGTATAAATGCAACATTCATGTAATAATATGACTAAAAGACTTTGGGTCAATGTTTAGATTTATGGTTCTAACATACAACGAACCAATTCACTTCGTACTTTCTCTGGAGGTAGGTCAACTCCTTGCATAAACATTCGAATTAATTGAAAATTCAGGACTTTTGAGAACCAATCCCACTTTCCGAGGTTTTTTGCCAACATCGTCCAGCATTGGGATACAAGTACAAGGGGATTTTGTTGCGGGTGATGACAGAATCAATGAGATGCCTGGTTTAGCAGTTATGCATAACGGTGAGATTTTATGTATCTAAATATGTATGTGTTTCTGCATTAGAAAGGCTCCAGATTTGCTAATTCATATGGAAATTCAATTTGATTTTTTTTAGTTTGGCTTATGGAGCACAATAGAATTGCAACACAATTTCAAAGAATTACAACATGGAATGACGAACGAATTTTCCAAGAAACCAGGTTTTATTCAGATTAATTGGGATTATTCTTGTAACACAGGTTTTCTTTTGTATGCAGGAGAATCGTTATTGCTGAATTACAACAAGTGACGTATAATGAATATCTTCCATTGATATTGGGTCCAGGGGCTATTTCCGAATACAACTTAGGCGTAAGCACTTGGTCCAATTATGATTCCTCTGTAGATGCCACCATTGCTAATGAATTTGCAACGGCTGCATACCGATTTGGTCACTCATTGATTAATGGATTAATTCAAATGCTTAATGCTCAAAACCAAGTTGTTAATACATATCGAGTTGCTGATGAATACTTCCAGTCTCGACAGGTGAGGAACGTTGTTTGTTATAATATTTCCAATCCCAAGTTCTCACAATACTCAACTTTGGAGCATTTATTAGATAACCCGTGACAATGGTCAGGGATATGACATGATCCTTCGTGGGCTGATGAGACAGAATGCTCCAGAAATGGATCGGTTCGTCACAACTGGGGTTACGCAGTTTTTGTTTAAACCTCAAGCAGCAAATTTTGGATCTGATTTAGTAGCCCGAAACATCCAGGTACAATAATACAATACAATAATTACAATACAATAATTACAATACAATAATTACAATAATTATTGCTGTTGGATGTGACATAAATACAAGCATCCTCTTTTGTAAAATACAATTAATCACCCTGATTAGCGAGGTCGAGACCACGGATTGAGAAGTTACAATGACTACCGAGTTGCTTGTGGAGGATCTGACCTAAGCAGTGCAAGCTGGAGTGTGGTCCCTCCAAATATCAATGCTGATGGATGGAATCAAGCTTCACGAGTTTATCAAAGACCTGTTGATATTGATTTTTTTGTTGGTGGACTTATTGAAACACCTGTAGCTGGAGGATTAAGTGGCCCAACGTTTACTTGTGTCAAAGCAACACAATTCGCCAGAGCTAAATTTGGGGACAGATATTTTTTCACGCATAATTTGGCCCTCGGATTCACCACAAATCAATTGAATGACCTCACAAAAAGAAGGCTCGGGGACATTATTTGTGAAAACAGTCAACAACCAAATACACAAGCTAACGTTTTCTTGGTAGAAAGCAGTGGGTAAGTATACATAGGAAGGAATACAGCAAATCAAAACTAAATGACAATTTAATTCTAGCAATGCTCCGATTAATTGTGTCGGAAGACCAACTCTTAATCTTAATCTTTACCTCTAAACAACACTTTCAAAGATCCCTAATCTAATCTCAATCAAATGTTATTTTGAGAGGTTAAACAATGAGAATAAATGAGATTTGAACTTATCTTGCAAACAATATAGAAGCCTTGCTTAATTTATTCTGGACATTGTTCATGATTGTAAATTGTACTATTTTCACGGACCCAAAATCCAAATAGTTAAAGCAAAACTATAAAACAAAATTTCAACTTTGGTTAGGTAAACTATGTACAATAAAATATTTGATCAGCATATGCCCACACCTGCTAATATCTTGAGAATTCTAAATCATTGCATGATCATTTTCTCTCTAAAACCATGAGGGGTCAAAAATTAAGATTCTAACCTAAAACGACTAAAACCTAACTTCTTTGCATGAGAATCAAAAGGTTGTTTTGTGGAGTGATGTATTAAAATTAGCTTTAAAATTTAATTTGTAACTCGTTATATAGATTTATATAGTAATGTATTTTTATGTTTTTCTTTATTTAATAAGTTGTATTTGAGCCTTACTAAGAATTTGTATGCTAAAGATGTGGTTGTTTTGGGTAGTTGGGTTTGTGATGAAAGGGTTAACATAACGCAGAATTTCTCCACCTGTTCAAAGTTCTTGCGTCTTTTCCCAATTGGATGTGGTACTTTGACTAAAGCTTCTCTCTCACAATAAATAATCATCAATATTTACTAAATCAGGCTTTCAAGGGATATCTTAATAATGAATTAGCAGGGTGAATTTTAAACACAAGTGTATGGGGCCTTGGTTTGAGGGGATGGGTAAAAAAATCCTAAACCCGTCCTAATACAAGATTTTATTGTCATCAAGATTTTTGAAGGTTTGAGTTGGATTTCCAATTTTAATTTCCTATACTGTATTTTATTTTATTTGCATTTGCATTTGTTTCAAGTTTCAAGTGTCTCAAGGAATATGAGGATTGTCTTGCATGGCTACATGCTAGTGATGCTAGTTGGGCTAAGAGGAAGCTTTTGAATATATTTGATGCTACTTGCATTCCAAAGTTTCTTAAAAATTTGACAACTATTTGTTTGAAAGGAAGAAGAAGGATTTTATAAATAAGTTGATTTTTAAATGCGTTTAGGTTGGAAGAGCTGTCACTCTATCCCATCATTTCCGAGGTGCTATCACTCATTTGGTGTGGGATTTTGCGGGCTTACCATCCGGAAATTGTAAGACATTCAAAGGTTCTGGATTCTATCCCGCTTCCGTAGTTGCCTTGCGGGCTTTTACCCGAAGCGTTTTTTTTTCAGCACATTTACGTGCTCAAGTTATATGAGTGAATGAATAATTGGAATGGATTGGCTGCAACCATTGGGTTTTATTAAAGGAGCAATGTAAACAAATTATAGTATTTTATCAGAGGTATATAAGTATATGATTATGATTTTAGATCATCAACATAAATCCAACAAGATTCAGAATAGACACAAAAAAATTGCATTCTTTAAAGACACTGGCAAGAAATCAAGATAATAATGGCACATTATTTGTAACAGTTTTGAAATGAGCTCATTAATCTCAGTAGCTATTCAACATCAAATACGGGATAACAAAAGTGTTTATCTTTTAGGTAAAAAGATATGTTAGACTTTGGCAAAATAATTCATAACGGTGGACAGGTCACTATATCATTTTTGGATAGACTAGTGTCAATCATACACAAAACTCAATTTTTTGACTATAATTCAGAGACTATTTTTAACTCGGTTATTATACTTGATCTGGATTAAAATTATATTCATACAGTTTACAGAAATACTAGAAGTTTTAACCAATCAATCAACCATATATATGTATATGTCTTGAAGATTAATATTGCTTTTCGTGCAAAATAATTTTTCTTGTTTCCTTGCTGTAGAATCTAGTCTAACTAATCACAGATATCTTTGTCGAAACACAGTTAGACATGGCAATTAATCTATTAAAATATTGAAGCGATAGAAAATATTGGATATCACTTAACTTTTTTGCAATAAAATAATAAAGCTCTGAATATAAAGATCTCAAACGAATAGGTACTTACTTGTCTTCATCATGTTTTAAATACTGAATATATATATATTTACATATAATAAGAGTACCTATATTTTTCAATATACTAATTAAGATGCTAGCATAGGAAACAATGTATATACTTATACATCGTCTCTACCTACACTTTGACAAATAAAGAAATATTACGTTTTGTAAATCCAACAATCAATTTAAAAAAATAATTACGACAACGCTACTACACTGCCCAACCTTCATGCATAGTTTCCACAAAGTTGATTGTATTACGCAAAATATTAAATAGCACTCAAAATCTTATCAATCGTGGAATGTGTTTTGTAGGTGTTGTGGAGATTGCTTAAAAGGCAGTACATATTTTTCTCATATCGTTTTCTTCGGCTTCTAGCTCATCATCTGTGACGATTGGTAAAGCTTTAGGGTCGATACGGGGTAAGTAAGCATCATTCTTGAGTCCGATGCGCTCATAAAACAACATATAAGCTGAACTCGTCTCAATTTGGTCCTCTGTAACTTCCTGTGCAGAGTAATAATTAGTAAAACAGAAATCATAATTATTGTTAAATAAGGATTCACTTACCCTACAACTGCTGTCGTTAAAACAGTACCATTTACCGTTTGTATTTTTCGAGTATGCAAGATAATGTCCACCTCCCATAATACCATTGTGACACTGCAAGCAACAAATCAATATTTAATGTACAGCATGCCTGAAAATATAAACGTACGTACCACAATGGCATAAAGACGGTAATCTAGCTGAAAGGGATTGACATCACACGAAACTCTATGTTGATGAAAATCTTGAAGAGGATGCAAATCTTCAGGAGTAGCGTCAACAGATTCTGTCCCCATTTTCTGACCACATTCGGCTGTTCTTTTAGGAACGTCCGCGAGATATTTTGTAAGATTCAAACTACCGAAAGGAAATTCAACAGCCTTATGGGATTTCACCCAACGACCTTGAACATGTTGGAAACGCTTAAAATGTACAATCTGCAAGATTACAAACGTCAACAAATAATATAATAATAATTAAAATATTACCAAAATTGGTGGAAGTCTCCAAATTTGTAGCTTTTTTGTTGCTAATTGTAAAGTATTACATTTTGCGCACATATATTTTTCCTCTTCACTAAGCTCTTCTTCTTTTGTAAAGGATTCTAGGCAAGAGTACAGAGCAACACTTTCCGATAGTTTTTTTACAGTAGATGCTAAACTCGAGTGTTCAATATGTTCAAACTCTTGAGTAACTTGATAGCGAAGATGCAATGCAGTTGGATCCCAATCAATTACTAAACACACCTTTTGAGAGTTAAGTTTTTCCAACTTGTCATTCTCCAGACAAGCAATAGTACATCCTCTGCAAAATTTGTACCACTCACAAAGTCCACAGATGGTCTCGACCCCACGAGTGACTATCCTCAACGCAAATGGATACTCGTAACCCAAACTATCGTCGCTAAACAAAAAAAGAAAAAAGGGCTAGTTATTGTCCAACCAAATTTATCCGAAAAACAATCGTACCAGTCATATGCGTGATTAGAGATATTGGGCCCTTCTGTTGGAGGTAGTGGACTAACAAGTCTTGCAACCAGACTCCAAACTCGTTTATACAGATCGAGTTGAGTCATTCCTTCATTATATGGAACAACCAAAGGCATTCCAAAAAGTACCGGAGAAGATTTTTGAGATGCCAAAAAGTAGGTTTCTTGACGAATAATTTTTCGGTGGACAACAACAATAAAACTTTCGTCAAATGATCCACTATAAGATTCATTATAAGAATTCTGCATACTTCCACAACTAGAAAAGCTGCTTTGTCTAGAGTGTGAGGGTGGAGGATTTTGTTCATTTAAAGGTTTCAAGGAATTTGCATTTTTTGCCGAGGTTAAAATGCGCTTGATTTGTTGATCAGTTTCAGACTTATTGGCACTTGAACCATCTCCAGGAATTTTCACCTCGTAAGCGTAAATTGGGCGAGTACTAAAAGCCCCTTTAACCCTTTGATTGTCAGAAAATATGTGCAGAAAACGTGATTGTCGGATTTCTGTAAGAACCAAGTTTTCCGGAAGTATTCCAGATTCCAATGTTTCAGATTCCAAGAGCTCAGACAGCTTGGCTTTAACGTGACTGATTCTATCATCAATTCCTGATAAAATACCATAACGAATAGGAACAGATCCATTTTCTCGCACAACTATAGAATAAACAAGATTGGAATCGACTAATCAACAACCAGCAAGTAATATAAGAAAGAGATTTCAACTCTTACCCACAATATCGCATAAAATGTAGCTTTCCATCGGTAAAGGAAGAGAAAGGTAGTTGAAAGGATCAAATCGAGTACTTTCAGTATCGCATTGTCGACATCTCACACTAGACTTTAACTGTCCATGAAACAAATCTACGACAATACTTTTGTTTCTTAACAGATGATTTTCCCATGCTTCCATAGCACATATTACATCTGGTCGGTTATTACTGTCTTTGAGCTCAACATACGGCTTCTCAGTAACGCGATTCAAATCTTCATGAAGTCCATCTAAAAGAAATGCAAGCAACTCTTGTGCGTCATTTTGATTGAATCCACTGAAACGAGGAGCATATTTTCCAATTGTCCACTGAAAATAGTTAAGGTGACATGATAAAAAATTGTATTTTCAACTTTTATAAAATTGACATTAATGGACCTAAAATGATAATAAAAGCAAGTCGATAAAACAACCCAAACTCACCCTTAGCTTTAATGGAGGGATTGATTTGACTGTTCCACTCCAAACTTCTTGAATCAAATCACCGTATCGTTTTGCAATGTGGCCTTTCATTCCTATGGGATTCGTCCGATTCAACTCAAACATATGCATTTTGTGTAAAAAGTAGAGAGTAAGTGCTCGTGTGTTTGAAACACACTGTAGAGCAGAGTTCATAAAGCAAGTGTTGCCCAAGTTGTTTAAGCCTGTTAACCCTTTGTCAATGTTAACTACAGACATTGCTCTTCTGGAACGAGCTGGATCTGTGATACTATTCAGTGCCAATGAGCCAATTTCCTCCGGCCAGGTCTGATCCTTGTTTCGGGTTTCAATTAAAATGTTTGCCTTATCACCAATTCCGGCTTCATTTAAACTCTGTTTGTCATCTTCCAAGACAAAGCAAAAGGATAAGTCATCGGGTGTCAAGAAATCCAATCTTGTGTTTTCAGGGTTCAAATTCAAAGCTTTAAAAACTGTTTCAGTAACAACTGAGAGGCATGCAGTTCTACTGAATGCGGCAGTAAACGAAAGAATCCTACAATAGACAAAACATACGTGAAACAGGTGTGTTTATTATGTTATTTTTTAATTGCTACCTTTTAGGTGGCATCAGATTGTGATTTTGAACATAGGACATTGTTGAATTGATTGCAGCCGCACCATATGCACCAGCCATACCAGCCCATGGAGTCGCATTGCCTGGTAAGGAAGGCTTTGCATTTGGAGCATTAGGAATTTGATGCCGATAAAGCAAAACTATCAAAGGGTTCAGTTCCAATTCTAGTCGCTTTTCCATCATAACGACCTAATAAACAAATTGATTAGCTATCGGTGAGCATGGTACAATAATTATTATAAATTTGGGGTAGGAGCCCCATCCAAAATGTATAACATATTATTTTAAACTTTCTGGCACCCTATATGGGACCAACAGCCGAAGATATTAAATACCTGTCGTGGTAGCGCTACTCCGACGCCATACCACTGTTGTAAAGCTTGCCATAAACTTTTAGGTAAAATTCTGAAATCTTTTCCTTCCATCAAATCTCTACGAAGTCTTCCACCCTCATTTGTTATGGACGGAATTCTGGCGAGATTTGGTA